>PVIR01012794.1:0-43758 GCA_004026965.1 Petromus typicus | reverse complement strand
TTAACAGAATGTTTAGATGTTGAGTTTCAGAAGAGTTCCTTAATGTTAGATACAAAAAACCGAAAGAGGTCTATCTAGTTTTACTACATTATTATACACACAAGAAGAAATCCCAAGCAACAAATTTTTAAGAGATATTTTAATTATATAAAACCACAAAGAGTTTGATAGAGAAGTGACAAAGAATACCTGAAAAGCAGTAAGAAAACAAACATCACAGCACAAAAAATGTACAACATTTCTTTTACTTCCTTCCTTCCTTACAGGAAATAGCCAGGAAGTATATGAAAAGATGTTCAATTCATTATCAATCAGAAAAATAAAAATTATGATTCTCATGAAATACATTGTTTTTAGACCATTAAAAATGAGAAACCTGAAGATACTCTGTATTATGTAGATATGTCAAATGAACTCTCAGACTTAATTAAGAAAGATCCACTTGGTGTACCCACTATACAAAACAATGTAGCATATTGTGTAAAGTTAAATACAAGTTCAGTGTTCCTTATCCAAAATGCCTAGGACCAGAGTGTTTCAGACTTCAGCAATTTTTAAATTTTGGTGTATTTATATAGAACTTACCACTTAAACATTCCTAATCCAAAAACCTATACTCTACTTGAAAATTTCAAGCTTTTTTAAAAAGTAGGTTCTTGCTATGCAGATCAGGCTGGCCATAAACTCACTATGTAACCTGGGCTGGCCTTGAACTCATGACAATCCTCCAGCCTCAGCCTCCGAGTGCGGATATTACAAGCATGTGCGAATACACCTGGCTAAAATCTGAAACTTTTTAAATGTCATATAGGCATTTAAAAGTTTCAATTGTAAAATTCACAAGAAACCAAAACCAAATAATTTCCTATTTAGAAACAGATATACAATATATATAATATATATTGTATTATATATTTTACAATATAAAAAAATATTGTTCTTTAGAAGATGGAAAAAATTGACAAGTAGAGTCACAGTACTGATTCTTTAGGAAAAGCATAGAAATAGAATAAGGGCAGAATAGAAGAGTGACTGAGTTCGAACTCTTCATTCTGGTGGTGGATTCATGGCATTCATTTTATTATCTTGCTCTAATAAAAGTTATATATTACCTCTCATCAATCAACTATTACTGCACATTGTATAGCATTTGATATTAATTAGTGATTGACAAATGTTGATTCTTGTACTCTATAAAGTTTACAGAGTCAAATAATAGTGATAAGTATCATGTAGTAATTTACCAAGATAAGTAATTAAAATGAGTAAAGTCATAAATAAAAGAAAAATAACATAAATATCACTTTAAATTGAGTTCACACAGCTAAATTTGACACAGTAACTTACCTAATGTGTCACATTTCTCTCTAGCTCCACAAATGTCTTCCCTTAAAACAAAAGATTTATTTTGAAACATCTTCAGAAATATTTTTGCAACAAGCCAAAACAATAACGAAGGTTTAACTTACAACACAACTGTTACCACAACTAACTTCAACAGTTCAGAATAATGCACCCTTTGTGCATAAACAAAATGCTCTATAGAAGTGAGAATGGAGAATTGGTCAAGTTTTAACCAAGTTCAATGAAAAACTTTCTAAATGTATGTTTCACTTCTCCACTTCTACACAGAATATAAAATACTATTGATCTTCTGAGTAATTGAACGCTATCATTAGTTTCAGTTATTGTGTTAGATAATGATCCTCTCAGATGTTATCAAGTTGCTTCTGTTGTTGGCTTCAGCATTACACTGTATTTAGCTCTTGTCCAGCCAAGCGTGGCTCTCGTCTCTTCCCCACGTGCCCTGCTTTCCCTCTCCTTAAATCAGTTCACCCCAATCTTCGCTCCTTGATCTCTCACTATAATGCAGTACAAAACTACTGGCTATGAGAGAGTAATGTGTATAAGTTAAGTCAATTCGGGCTTAGGTTTAAAAACAGATCAAGTACCTAGGCAACATGTCAACTATTTTATCAGAGCTAAACATTTCAGTTCAAGGTTCTAGAAAACTGACGTTGCCTTGAGGGAACACTCCCCAAGATGATTATTTGCTAAACCAACCTACCAATCCGATAACAAACCAAGGATCTATCCATCGTCTTGTATCAGTTTGCAAAACAAACTGTGAATCAGCACTATACAACAGTGCTCATAAAATGGAAACAACCTTATAGTAGTTGTTTTCATGTAAATAAACAGAACTGTGTACAATCCTAGCAAATGCAACCTGGTAATTAAGACATAAAGTGAGTATCAAAAAAGGGACGAATAGAAGGGTAGACAGACAGACAGACAGGCAGACAGATATATATTGGGGAAAGTGGGCTACCAAGGACATGCAGATGCTCTTCTTTATTTCTCAGGCAAGTGAAACATCAGGAAAGGAATGAACAATATCCTATCTCAGTTCTAGTTCAGATTCTTGGAATTATGCCTAATTCTCTCATTCCCTCACTAATATCATGAGGAAATTATTTTGCTAAGCTCAAACCACTATTCAGCAATCTGTCACTGCTAATTTCCAAAGAATCTGCCTTATACTGAGTCTGACAGAAAGGTGAACGCTTTCATTCAGTATAAATGTTTGCACTCAACACTTCCAAGTATTACTGATAGAGAATTAAATGACAATGAGTGTCAGTCATCACGGAGGACAGAGACAGATAGGGAAGGGCGTTACAGCTGGAAGGACTCTTTCCAAAACTGTACCTGGTGATAAGAACGGCTGTGTCATGGTGGGAAGGGTGAGAATCATCAAGAACATTCTGAGTTTGCTGCCATAAGCAAAAGTTGCGTAGTGTGGTCGCTGCATTAAAACTGATGACTGGTCCTTCCTGTATAAAATGACAAGGAATCCAATATAATGTCAAAGCATTTAAGTCTTCTTTTCCCCTCAAGCTAGTCAGCGGCCATACAAGTTATCAAACAGCATTTTCATAGGCAAATGAAAGAACAGCGTCATCTCTAACAGAGAGATTTACTTAAAAGATTTACAGATTTACTTAAAAACATTTTTGTAAAATCTAAAGCTTCATGGTCCAACTGAATCTAATTAGGTCTCATTATAACCATCAATTATATAAGATCAAACAACTAACTTAAAATTTACATATTTATATGCTTCAACATTAGGATTTTTTAATTGATTATTGGGTCATTAATATATTTTATATATAAATCACATTCAAAATTCAGAATTTGTACCTGTATATGACATATTTCGATTCTCATATTTTTCCCATTCCCTTATCCTCCCTTTAACCCCATCCCCTATTACATACGCTTTATTTCCTTTTGTAACCATCAAATTTTTTCTTTTCCTTCTTTACTTTCCCCTCTCTGCCCTTTCCCTTTCATTTTGCACATTTTCTTCTTATTTCACTTTGTCTATCAGACATTTGGGAATTCATTGACACCTTCAATTTTTCATACTAGAAAAAGATATGGTATTTGCACGTCTGTGTCCTATCTATTCCACTAATGAGAATATGTCCTCAAGGTATGAATATTTGAGCAAAAAATAACTGAAATTTATCATTCGTTATGGCTGAGTAATACTTTATTTTTTAAAAAAACCCACATCTTCTTTAGCCAGTCTCCCACTGATGGGCATGTGGGCTATTTCCAAGATTTAGCTATCACCAACTGAGCTGCTATAAAGATGAGTGTACATGTTGCTCTCATATGATTCTTTTAGTTCTTTTGGGTATATCCCTACTAGGGTAAAAGCAGGGTCAAATGGCACCTCTAATCTACTTTTGTGAGGAATGTCCACAATGATTTCCATAGTGGTTGCACCAGTTTACATTTCCACCAACAGTGGAGAAGGGCTCCTTTCTCCCTGCAGCCTCACCAGCCTTTGTTACTGATTAATTTCAAAATAGCAGCCATTCTTTTTGGAATGAGACAGAATCTCAGGGTTGTTTTCATCGGCATCTCTCGAATGACCAGTGATGTTGAGCACTTCTTAATGCACTTCTTAGCTGCTTTTACTTCTTCTGAAGAGTGTCTTTCATTTCAGACACCCATTGTTGAACTGAGTCTTTAAATTGGGGAAGGCACTCATTTTTTTTAAAAAGTTCTTTACATACGCTAGATAGCAATCCTCTGAGAAAAGCTGGTAAAATGTTTTCCCATATTGCAGATTGTCTTTTTGCTCTGTTGGTAATTTTTCTTGCCATGTGGAAGCTTTTTAATAAGATGAGATCCCAGTTGTTGATTCCTTTTGCTAGTTCTTATGCTACTGAGGTTTTGTTCATAAAGTCCTTCTCTATGTCAGTGTCTCCAAAAGTTCTACCTAAATCTATTTTCCAGTAGGTGTAGTGTCTCTGTTTTAGTGTGTAGGTCCCTAATCCACTTTGATTTTAGCTTAGTGCAAAGTAAAAAACATAGATCTTGTTTTAATCTTTGGCGGGCTGAGACCAGTTTTCCTGGCACCAACTGTTAGTCTATACTTCCTCCACTGAAGGTCCTTGGCTCCTTTATCAAACATGAAGTGGCTTAGTATGGCTGGACTTGTTTCTGGATCTTCTAGTCAGTTCCACAAATCTTCAGGTGTGGCGGTATGGCTATTTTGATGATACTGATTTTTCCTACCTAGGAAAAAGGGATGTCTCTCCATTTTTTCGATATCCTGTTCAACCTCCCTTTCAGAATGCTGTATTTTTCAGAATACAGGTCACTCACCTCCTTTGTTAGACTGATTCCTAGATATTCCATTTTTTGGATGCTACTGTAAAAGGAACTGATTCTTCATTTTCTCTCTAAGTGAGTCTGTTGTTCATGTATACAAAGGCTGGTTTTTGAGTGTTGATTTTGTATCCAGCTATGCCATTAAATTTGGCAATTAAGTCTAGCAGTCTTTTGGCTGAGTTTGTAGGATCTTTAATATAGAGTATCATGTGATCAGCAATACTGACAGTTTACTTCTTTCTTATCTATCTTTATTCCTTTTTTTTCTCTTGTCTAACTGCTATGGCTAATGTTTCCAGTTCTATAGTGAATAGAACTATAGGAGTGGTAATAGCAGATATCTTTGTCCTGTTCCTAATCTTAGTGTGAAAGATTTCAATTTCTGAACATTTAGTATAATACTGGCTATAGGAGTGGTAATAGCAGATATCTTTGTCCTGTTCCTAATCTTAGTGTGAAAGATTTCAATTTCTGAACATTTAGTATAATACTGGCTATTAGTTTCTCATAAATAGCTTTTAACAGGTTGAGATAAAGATGATCTATTCCAAATTTCTACACAGTTTTAATCAACAATGGGTGTTGGATTCTGTCAAACACTTTTTCTGCATCTATGGTTTTTGTCCTTGAGTCCATCAATGTAGTCTGTTACATTTATTAACTTTTATGTATGTTAAACCATCCTTGTGTCCCTGGGATAAATCCAGTTTGGCCAGGAAATATGATCTTCTTGATGTTCCTCTGTATTATTTGCCAGTATCTTATTAAGGATTTTTTGCATCTATGTTCAGTTGGGTATAGGCCTATAGTTCTCTTTTTTGGTTGAGTCTTTCTCTGCTTTTGGAATAAATATAATGGTTGCTTCCAGGAATGAAGTTGGGAGTACCGCTTCCCTTATGACTTCATTAAGGAGTTTAAGATGTAGTGGCATTAGCTCTTTTCTAAAAGTCTTGCAGAATTCAGCAGTAAAGCCATCAGGACCCAGATTTTTCTTTGTTGGTAGATTTTTAATTATATTTTCAATTTCACAGGTTGATATTGGGGTGTTTCACATTTTCATACCTTCTTCGTTCAGCTTTGGAAGTTCCTATGTGTCTAGGAATCTGTCCATTACTTCTGTGTTTCTTATGTTGGAGTACAGGTTCTCAGAGTAGGTGTTTATTATCCTCTGAATTTATGCTGGGTCTGTGGTGATTTCCCCCTTTTTGCTCCTGACTGCGTGGATTTGAGTCCTTTCCTTCCTTTTTTTGATAAGTTTGGCTAAGAGTTTGTCGATTTTATGAATAATTGGATGTTTGTTAATTTAGTTTTGAATAGTTTATTCATTTTTGTTATCTCCATGGCTCAGTGAAACACTACTTTATTCCATTTTACTCCTGTTACATCAGAATAGTATACAATCATTCCTTGTCAAATTAAGTTTTTAAGTACATTTCCAAGATATCGCTTTTCTAATAAGGTTTTTGTGCTTTACATATAATCTCACTAAACATCCATCAAAATAAAATTACTAATTTTAGCCTGCCACTTACCTGTTCATTGTGAATTATAACTAATTTTACAACTACTACATTTATAAGATTTCCAATACTTGAATCTTTGTAGATTGCTGCAACCTGTAAATAAAAAGAAAGTAAGATTAGATACCTAAAATGATTATTTCTTCTCAAAAAGCAAATTGAAACCAGTCCTATAGCATCAGTTCTTCAACTTAGTTCCACATAGCATAATCTCTTAGAAATTTTTGACACATTCTTATGCTCAGGCCACATCCATAATCAATCAAATCAGAATCTCTAGGATTTTGACACAGACATCAGTATCTTTTAAAATTGCTCAGTATTAAAAAAAAATGAGAATCAAGATGTGTCCTGTTCTGGTAAAAAGCCTCAATGTTGCATGTGATCATGATATATATATAAAATGTACCGATAAAATCAATATAAAAGATAAAATAAAATACAGTAACAATTCTAATGTGGAACAAAGTTTGAGAACCCAACTTTGTAATCTAGAGCTGGTAAGAAAACAAAAACTCAGAATCTGCATTTTAACAAAATCCTCAAGTGATTTAAATATATATTATAGTTTAGAAAATACTGGTACGAAAGATCAGCAATAAACTCACTTTATTCTGGTTGTAACTTGCACCTTACATGCCCTGAATTTTCTAAAAAAGTGTATCTAATATGATCTACTCTGTAGCATAATATTTTTGCTGTAGTTCCATATTTCCAATACAGAATATATTTATGATTCTCAATATTTACCACTACTAGAATCTTTGGAGGTAGGTTTATCCAGAATCATATAAATAGCTATAAAAGTGGTCATTATCACAATGTGATTCTTAATAGTCCAAGACTAGAAAATACAAGTCTAGGAAGCCCTGGGCTGGGCTCTACATTGGGCTGTTTACGATTTATGGTTAAGTTGCTTTCCCATTTCCTACTCAACATCAAGTTCCCGTAACTCTCACAGAGGCAACCACTGCAGGAAGAATGCACTAACTTAGAGACCCAAGTCTCTCTAGACCAAGGCTAGCTGTGCAATGAAACCTTTCCTACATCTCAATCACCTTTACTTGGGCTATGTCTCAGTTTACTGCTTCAAGGGATGCTACTGCTCTCATCTGCTGAATAAATAAATTCTCAGCCTCTATCTCTGGCTTTGTGTGTTAGAAATGCAGGGATAAGGAAGAGGTCACGGTCCCTGGCTTTGGAGCATTTGCGGTTTGTTAGAAGTATATGAACTCTCCAACTCATTCCATCAGTGAGACCTGCTACAGCACCACATCGTGCAGGTATTCTTGTAGCAAAGGGATTACCACCAGAACCAGGGCCAGAAGCTTCTCTGCAGGTGCTGACACTACAGGATCAGCGCACTGCAGGTATCAAAACACATTCCAGCACCTGTGCTACTGCCTGAGCTCTACAGCTTTGCCATCTTTACCTGCAATTAATACCTTTGGCTCTGGTGGTAGCATTTTTTGGAAAGAGTGATGGTAGGCCCAGTGGGGTTGACAATAAGTTAAGCCAGGGACAGGTAGATGACTAACGACTTCAAGCAGACCTGTTAGCAGTGCAGTATTGCTCACTTTAAAATGGAAGCTGTGGAAATTTACAGTTGAATTTATAAATACAGTGCTCGCTTCGGCAGCACATATACTAAAATTGGAACGATACAGAGAAGATTAGCATGGCCCCTGCGCAAGGATGACATGCAAATTCGTGAAGCGTTCCATATTTAAAAAATATATATATATATATATATATCTACTGCAGAAAAAAGTATACCCATATTTCTGACATCAGGCTTACCCTGGATTCTGTGAATGTAAAAATAGGCATTTTTCTAAATCAAATTACAAGATAAACAACACAAAATGTATTAATAAAAAAGGTTCTTTTCCCCTTAAAAATGATAAAACATCACAAAGACTTCTGTGTCAAAGGAGAACATACATTCCCATTTGTCCACAGAGAAAAGAGTTTAAACATGATAAGGGGTCAAATTCTAACAGTCACTTGTTGATGATGATTCTACCCAATAGGCTACAGTACATATTTCATAAGATGGTATACAAAGAGCATTTACATCAGAGCGCGGGTTATAGGGATCAGTCATGGTAGCTGTTACGACTGCTACCACTACTTAAAAACTTTTTCAGAAGAAAAGGCATAATATATGAAGTCATGTGTCACATAATGATTTTTTGATCAACACTAGATTCCATACACATACAAAAGTAGTCCTACAGATTAGATAGAGCTAAACAATTCCCACTACCTATTGACATCCAGCCATCACACTTGCCCGTTTGTGCTGACGCTGGTGTACACCAACATGATTTAATCCTGTGCTGTTTTATTCATCATGATATTAGGAGCGACTGCTATCTGATGTCTATACACCAAAGAGCCTATATGCAGCACAGGCTGTATCATCTAACTTGCCGTGAGGACATAAAGTGATGTTTGCGTAGGACCGAACCCCACAACAATACGTTTCTCAGAATGAATCCCCACTGTTCGGCAATGCCTGACTGCGCAATGCCAGTTTTCCAGTGCATGTACTTTGAGTTAGTTATGACAGTGTGTGCACTCTTTGAAAGCAAAGCCTCCCGGAGCACTGTTGTCTCACTATTTATTTTAATGTTTTTTGACTACTGCCTTTCACTGTGTTGGTTACTAAATACACAAAATGAATAAAGAATGATCTTTTCCTTTAACAAACATCCTCTTAGAGTAAAACATATGAACATGGTGAATTTGATTTGAATAACTTTACCATCTCCCTCAAACCCCCTCACATTAATATTTAGGCTTCTATGAAAATGATACATTTCATTAGGTAATTAAGAACATCATGGGTTAGGGATGTAGCTGAGTGGCTACCCTGGGCAAAGTTCTGCGTTCAGTGGCCAGCACTGTAAAACAAGAAAACTTCATCATGCTCACTTTAACTGGGTGAACTGCCTATTAAATTTAACTGTTAATTTTTGTAGTCTATGTTTTTATATATAATAAGAATAACCCTTTCCTACATTTAGATTTTTAAGGGTACTGTACATAAATGTTCAGCAATTTGGTAATATGGAATTGGTTCAAATCAACGTACAGCTACAGGGCCCACCGGTTCTCAGAACATTCTAGAATTATCATTTACATTTCTTGCATCCCCAAAACTAGCATTCCATATTAGAATGTGTAGATGGAATGTCTTAGTTTACTACTGACAACAGATAAGTAACAAGTAATAAACAGCAAATAGAGAAAATATTTATTAAATGACAATTAGGTACCAAGTTCATTATAAGTTTAAATGTATTGATACATTTAATTCTTACAGGTCCTATGAGAGTTGAACTATTAATGTGTCTATTTTATAGATAAGAAATCTAAGTTACAGAGAAGTTAACACACTGAAAGTTTGGCAGTTAGTAAGCAACAGAACACAAGTCTGGTTTTAGACTTTGACTACGTTATGCCATCTTGCAAAATTTCAACACTTTGCTTAAAGTCCTTTCCTATTAGCTCTTGCTACAAAAACTATTTCAAAACTCTTTTCCACTTATACCTAATCTCTGATGCTGTCCTGCAGGTGGTGACTTAACCGCAGCCTCGGAGAAGCCCTATGCAGTCAGAGACTGGGACTTGAGTCCTATTTCATTGTTATGTAGGTGCCAGCTGTTCAACCTGGGGAACAGATCTGCTTCTTCTGTCTTAATATCTGCAGATGACAAGATACTGCCCCTGGCTCATAGTGCCCTTGTGTGTGGGGTTGGCACTGGCCAGATGACACTGGGGGAGGGATGTGAAGGATCTGTGAGCAGAAGTATTCTTTGTAAACATTTCGTGCAACTACTGGTCACAGCCATCTGTACTACCCGTCCACAGAGCATGTCACAGGGCTGATACTCCACCCCACAGACTACACATTAGGAAATGCTATACTAAATGTGAAATGAATCTAACATGTTATTTTTGTTTGACTAGCCATGTATTTTCTATATTACTATCATCAGATTTTAGAGCATTATGGATTTGAACTTTTCATTAAACTAGTTAAATGCATTTAATTTTTACTCCTTAAATTTTTATTTCCCCAGCATAAATATTTATTCTCATAAGTGAAATAAATACAGCATAAACAGTTTTTGTATGTTCACCTACAGCACATGTAGAGTGGCCTTCATTAAGACAGGCAAAGTCATCTCTAAAAAACTGATTATAACAAAATAAGGAAATTTTCTTTACTCAAAAAACCTTTTCCTTTGAAAATAAAAATAGTAACATCCCACATCCATATAAAGTGATATGTACAAAGGATTAAGAATAAGCAAAGTATCATGTTGAAGAAAGGAAAACATTATAATCGATAAACTTAATACATCAAAGTGTGAGTTTTTATTTTAGCGTGTCTGAAATTGTCCTCATTCTGAATAATATTAGTAAAAGCAACCCAAGGAATTGAAAGCAATGGAATATAGCCAATGTAATGCAGTGAAGATTCCTGCTTGAAGAATGCCTCTCATACTAGCACTCATGATTTAACAAACAGAACCATTTCTCGAAGACCAGAAGATATTCCTTAAATTTATAATATTAAGTCTAGGACAGGTGGAATATTATAAAATAACCCTTTGGAAACGCAAGGGAGTGTGCTACTCTCCAACATAACATTATTAAGGTTTAGTAAACAATATGTTACCAAATGTCAAAAATAATATGAAGAAAAGTATTGCTGTTCTTTATATATACATTTAGGTAGTTTAATAATACATATACAAATCATACTTTACCTTAATTCTGATAGCAAAATTCTCTTAAAGATAAAAGCTTTCTAACAGCAACTGATAGAGCATCTCTACTGATTTAACACTTATTTCATTTTATGCCACACCACAATTGTGTTCTTGCTCATCAGTGTTAATTTCAGACACCTGTTGAGCAACTGGTATTACTAAGCTGTATGTGCAACACAACACAGAAGCTTATAAAGTTAATGAAATTACACTCATTCCTATACCACTGCACGCAGTTTGCTAAATTCTTGAAAGCAAAGAGTTTATGAAGATAGCGTACTTATTTTCTCCAGAACAGATGCTGGACAATGTTAGACAAACTTCTTTCTAAAGTGTATATGTAATCCATTTGCTCAATTCTAGTTATTTTCCCCATTACATGTAGAACTCAGTGCACACAAACTCTTCTATCACTCTGCGCTTCAAATAGCTTACTACAATATTCAAGTCTAAATCAGATTTTATCATTTTCCTGAATTACTGTGATCAAATATTACCAAAAGTCCAAGTGTGTTTTAGGGATGCAACTGGTGGCTTCAAAAAAGTTAAGAAGGAAATATACAAAATCTAAATGGTTCTTTCAAGTGCAAACATCTGTGGACATTCATGTGGGGACAACATTTCCTTTACCTCTTTGGAGCAATTTTGGAAATTGAGCTATAACTGTCCCAATTTGCCCAGGATCAAGAGTTTTTCAGAAATCTGAAACATTAATACTAAAACTAAGAGAGTCCATACAGAACAGAGAGGGCTTGTTACTTTTTCTAAGTTTCTCCCACATTTAACGTCGCTGGTTTTTTGACCAATAAAACCACAATATGGACACAGAGCTTGACAGTCTGCTGACTTCACTCATGTCCTCTTTGAACACTTTGTCATTCAACGAAGAAAAAGCACCAAAGCCATCTATTCAGAAGTCCTCTGGAATGTGGCCTCCGAGGAGAAAAGAAAGCATACCTGCGAGCCCGGAGTACCTCCAAAGACTCGCCCTCCTAAATTGTGCTTCTTGCTTGGAATTCTCCCCTCTTCCTCAACCCTGTTGCATCTCTCTCCTCATGAATCAAAGCTTAATCCAAACCAGCTGACTGCAGCCACAAACATACCTTCTTCAACTGAAACCTGCTCTCCTAGTGGAGCTCACATCTAGGAAATGACACAGACAAGCTTTGGTTGGCTGTTTCAAGCTGTATCAGACACAGTCATCCTTCAGGGAAATCAGAAAGTCTGCTTTGTCTTCTATGGACACAAAACTCCCACCACCAACTCCAGTTCTTTTAAGCTGCGGGACACTAACTTCCAACAGTGATTTTTAAAATGTACAATACAGATAAAGCCTCTCTGAGTGTAGTAATATCACCAAAAATATACATAGATACTAGATATCTATATCAAAATATGTAGCTCTTCTCAAATTACTGTCGTATTACATTACCTTTTCTGGTCAGTATTTCCAAAGTACGACCTCAGTTACCGGTCATTTATCATGTTGTGAAATCCCTTGCGTTCATACAATCTAATATTTCCGTGAGTGTGCCCTCCACCCAATTTTCTTAATAAACTGATTTCGCTCTCCCCCCGCTTCCTCATTTTTCATGTGAAATGAACCTGAGTCTTCACACTGAACTAAATCCTCGGCCCTTTAAATTTTTTTTTTTTTTAATTTTAAAACAGTGTCCCACTATCTTACTAAGTTGTTGATGTTGATCCTGAACTTGCAATCCCCCTGCCTCAGCCTTCTAAAGTTCTGAGATGATAAGCATACACCTGGGCCAAATGTAAGACATTGCATCAATTAAATAAAATACTAGGAAAAATTTTGCAAATGAAATTGCATTTAAAAATTAAAATTAATCACTTTCAACTGCAAAGTTAATCCCTCATCAGGATAAATCTTTATCCATAATTCTGTGTCACTTTAAAAAATCAATTCAAATAGATAAAATAAGCATCTGTGTTTAAACAATTTTGGAAAATCATTTTGGATTATCTTTGTTTTTTGTTTATTACAATGTGCTATGATCAGAAAAAAGTCTATTTTTATTTTAACCATTTATTCCCCCTTTCTCTCACCAACTGTTCACTGAATGCAGCTGGTACCAGTTAGGCAACAGAGAAATAGGACAAATATAGGAATTTAAGACAAAATGTCAGAAGGAAGATGACAGGGCTGACTTGGGAGCTTCAGCTCACAATGAGCTTAACCAGAGGTCTGTGGCTCAGGGAAAGTGACAACGTCCTGCGGATACAAAACGGTCAAGGCCTTTCCTGCAAGTGGCCTGAATTCCCTCTCGATAAGGCACTTCCAGGAGATGCTGCACCTTCCAAATACCCTGGATCT
This sequence comes from Petromus typicus, assembly GCA_004026965.1. NCBI lineage: Eukaryota > Metazoa > Chordata > Mammalia > Rodentia > Petromuridae > Petromus > Petromus typicus. The sequence continues at coordinate 30,418 of PVIR01012794.1, read as the reverse complement.
GTGCATAAAGGTCACCATATAATTTGTCAACTAATCCAAGAGACTTGTGAGCATAAAAGGAGGTACTTTTAAGGCCTGGGATTTAGCTCACTGGTTCCGCGCCCGCCTTGCAAGTGCAAGGACTCAGGTTTGATCTGAATCACATACAATAGTGCTGAGCGTGGAGACTCAGGCCCACCAGCAATAAGAACCACATACCACAGTGCTGAGCATGGTGGCTCACGCCTGTAATCCCGGCACTTAGAAGGCAATGGCAGGATTTCTGTGAGCTCAAGGCTGAGCTCACAGAAGTGAGACCCTGTCTGAAAAAAAAAAAAGGAGGTACTTTCAGTAAGTACTGTGAAACAGCAGGCCCACCCTAACTCAGGAATGTTCCTGGGAGGCTGATGGAGTCTATTCATCCGTGTTCACCCATGTGTACATATATGACAAGAGGTGCCCTCACTGACACAGAACTGTTGCTCTCCGTCTACACTACCTCTGCTCTGTGAACCCTGGCACCACTGTCTGACAGGGACAATCGCATCAGGCTAAAGCCAGCTCCTACTGTCTGAGATTCCAAGGTTGCTAAAATGGCTCTTCTTGTAATAGCCCATCCCACAAATAATGCATCTACATTTCTGCTTTTGCTACTGGATGTAGCAGGAGCCAAACATCAGTGCAGAAACAGGGCAAGGTTTCCAAGTTCAGAGTCGAAGATCAATGTGACAAAGGACACTCCCTGTCACTAGAGGGCAGGAGCCATTCATGTGGCCAAGTAAAGAATAGCTTGGACATCTGCTACAAGGGGGTTTCACAGGTTGTCAAGCGCTTAACAAAGCAGCCAAGGAGCGGCAGGAAATTCTTGATGTTGGTCCTTTTATCCGTGAAGACCGCGTTAAATATCTGAGGGTGCGCACACGTCAGGTGGAGGTTACTCACAATTGACATCAGGGTCAGGATGTAGTGCTGCAGATTGTGTCCGTGATGACGCACCATCTTGGCATCGGCTGTCACCATCACTTCCACGTACCTCGGGTACGACAAGAAACGCTTATTCCTGGAATGTAACTGACTTCTTCCATCTCCCAGTGACCCGTTTTTTGAAGGATATCCAGAAACCATTTCCTTCTTTATGTTAAGATCTTCATTCACGTTGCTATAGTTACGCAAGTGCAAAGCGGTTTTCCTTATTTGATTTTCTGAGAGGAAAAAAAAAAGAGTACAATGGAGTCATTAACTTGGATGTGACTAAAAATACCACACAAAACAGAGTAGCTGAAGCACTTAATACTTACACATCTGCATCCAATATGAAATAAAAGGACAAATAAAAATCATTGTTTAAAACAATATTGCACCACACTGTCATGAGCACTAAAATTCATAGTAATGAATAGCTCACAGAATGTTTACATTTGATAGGTCATATTAAAAAAGACTGCATCCAAGTCTTACTCGGGTGAATCTGACTATTAAAAAAAAAATTAGGGGCCGGGGAGTTAGCTCTGTGGTTCCGGCGCCTGTCTTGCAAGCACAAGGGCCCGGGTTCGATTCCCTGGTAACCACATAACAATACTGGGTGTGGAGACTCACGCCCAGCAGCAACCAGTACCACATACCACAGTGCCGGGCGTGGTGGCTCACGCCTGTCATCCCAGCACTCGGGAGGCAGAGGCAGGAGGATTGCTGTGATGTGAGTTTGAGGCTGACCTCAGGGCCAGCCTGAACCACAAAGTGAGACCCTGTCTCAAAAAAAAAAAAAAAAAAATTAGTAATCATTGGTAATCAATAAATTTCTATTTTTCTCAATAGGTAACCTGGATTAAGTCACCAGTGATATTTATAATTTCACTATAGAGCAATCACGTTATAGAGGGAAACTTCCTTAAACATAGAACAAAATACATTTTTGTTAGGCAATGCATGAAGTCTCAAGAAAAACAAAAATTCAGCCATGTCATGATAGATGGCAATTTAAAACCAGAAATTCAAATGCTGATGTATATTTTCTAATAATTCATACTATAAAGTACCTGATTATTTTAGTTATATACAAAATTACTGAATATTATCACAGTACCTAAGCACAATGCACAGAAACCCATGCATTGAGATTACTAACTATTTCCTCTAAAGGGCACAGGTATCCATGCTAATTTCTTTTCCTTCATTTTCTTCCTCTCTTCTCTGCCTTTTTTAATGCTCATTCTTCTACCGACCATATGGTGCTGGTATTTTCAATTAAACTGGACCAGAGGAGTCAGATGAGAAGAAATAAAAAGCTCATGGTAGTTTATAAAGAAAATAACTAAAATAAAAATGAACAAGATTTATTAGACATAAATATAAAAGTATGTATTTTTGAGACTCACACCCACCAGCAATCAGTACCACGTACCACAGTGCCGGGCGTGGTGGCTCACGCCTGTAATCCCAGCACTCGGGAGGCAGAGGCGGGAGGATTGCTGTGATGTGAGCTTGAGGCTGAGCTCAGGGCCAGCCTGAACTACCAAAAAGTGAGACCCTATCTCAAAAAAAAAAAGTATATATTTTATTATTAAAATAATCTAATTTAAATTAGATTAAAGCTGCTGCCGGCTCTTTATCATCATTGAGAGCTCTAAAAGGTTCGCCATCACACAGCCTATGTCAGGAGATGTTTGGAAAGTAAGAAACAAATGGCACCTCACAAAGCTTACACTTCAGTAGAAAGAGACAAAAAATATGAACACATGTCTGAAGATAAAATTTCAGTTACTTTAAGTGTCTCTATAATAATTCAACCAGGAGACAAAACATTGGTTCTATCTATTAGGAGGGCTACAATTTTAAAAATTGATTATAACCAAGAATTGATATAATCTCCTTGAAAGCTGTCCGGCACGTGTGGAGTTGGATCTGCATCTACCCTGAGACACAGCGATTCTACAATGAGGTATGTATCTCAGAGAAGGAAAACATGTCCATACAAACATTCTGATGATAATATTCATGACAGATGCACAGACCTAGGGAACAGAACCAGGAGCCCCACAATAAACCCTCAGGTATATGACCAAATAATCTTCAGCAAGGTTTCTAGGACCACCAACATAACAAACTACTGTAACTCAAAGTGAATTAAAGATTTAAAAATAAGACCCAGGCCATAAAACTCCTAGAAGAAAACAAGGGAAATTTCAAACCAAGAAGACAGGATTGAGCCACTGAACGAGAAGGGTACAATTGATGGAAAAAGACAAGGAACCATGAGAAAACAATCCAACAGCTCCTAGATGATACAGAGAAGAAAAACATAAGACGGACTGGAGTCACTGAGGAAGCAGGAGACAATGCAAAAGATTATATATATAAAACTGTTCACAAATATAGGGAGAGAAAACTGCACAGGGAAAAGAATTGGACATACACATAAATGAGGAATATAGGACTCCATATGGCCATGACATTAAAAAAACCTACACCCAGGCATGTTATTATCAAGATTCCAAATATCCAACAAAAGAACAAAATACTAACGAATAGAAAAAGGGGGGAAAAAATAACACATACAAAGGGAAGCCCATCAGAATTACGGCAGACTTTTCAACACAAATGCTCAAGCCAAGGAAAGACTGGAGTGAAGTGTTTCAAGCCTTGCAGGAAAACAACCTCCAAGTTACAACAATGTATCCTGCAAAACTACCCTTCAAAATCAATGGGGAAATAAGATACTTCCATGAAAAAGAACACTGGAAAAACTTCACAAATACAAAACTTTCACTCTAAAACATTCTAAAGAATATCTTGGAAAAAAACAACGAAGACCACAAACCCAAGAGACCCAAAAGAGTGAATCCACTGGGCAAGACAAGAAACTGAATGGAAAAAGAGTAAAGGAAAGGATAAAACAGCCACGAACAGGAAAATAAGACAGCTCTAAGTCAGTCCATATCACTAATACCCATAAATATCAATGGGCTCAGTGCACCAATTAAAAGACTCAGGCTGGCAGAATGGATCAAGAAGCAAGATCCTACAATTTGCTGCATACTAGAAGCACAACTAATGCAGAAAGAAAGCCATAGACTGAAAGTAAAATGATGGAAAACAATCCTCCATGTGTGACAGAAAACTGCAAAAGAGCAAGAGTGACTATGGTATTTGCAGACGAAATAGATTTCAAACCAAAGCTGATTAAAAGACCAAGAAAGACATTACATTCTTGTACAGGAACAACCCAAGAGACAAAGATGACATTCAGAAGTATTTATGCACCAAATTCCAGTGCACCTGACTATATATAACAAATATTAATGGATATGAAAAGCCAAATAAGCACTAATACAATAGTAGTAGAGGACTTTAATACCTTGATGCCACAGATTGATAGACTAGACAAAAAATTAACAATGAAATAATTGAACTGAACCAAACTTTTGAAGAAATGGACTCTTGCGTGCCTACAGAGGATACCAAAAAGTCAGAATAGACATTCTTCTCAGTTGCTCATGGATCATTCTCCAAAACTGACCATACATTAGTTCACAGAATTATGTTTAACTCTAAATAAAAAAGAATTGAAGTTATCCCCTCTGAACTGCCAGACCATAGTGCCTTGAAATTGGAAATAAATAGCAAAAGAAATTCCAAGATCTTCACAAACACATGGAGAACACTCTGCTGAATAACCAACAGAAGAAATAACACAGCTTTTACAATAAAATTATAATCCTAGGAAAACATACAAGAATTTATGAAAGCATTTCTAAGAGGGAAATTCATAGCAGTGCACGCCTACACCAGGAAAACAGAGTAAGCTCAAATAAACAATCTAATGTTGAACTTCAAGTTACTAGAAAAAGAGCAAGACAAACCCAAAGCTCATACTAGGAAGGAAACCATAAAGATCAGCGCAAAAAATAATGCAATGGAGATTAAGAAAACAATTCAAAAAAATCAATGAATCACAGAGTTGGTTCCTTGAAAGGATAAACAAAATTCACAGACACTTAGCTGACCTTATCAAACAGAGGAAGGAAAAGGCTCAAATACATGCTATCAGGAATGAAAAGGGGAAATCATGATACTATATAGAAGTTCCTAAAAACTCAACCAAAGGACTGCTAGACTCAGTCAGTAAATTTAGTACTATACCCAGATAGAAGATCAATACTCCATCATCTACAGCCTTTTTATACACAAACAACAGATTCATTAAGAGAGAAATTGGGGAGTCACTTTCTTTCATAACAGCATCCAAACAAAAATGAAATATCTAGGAATCGATCTAACAAAGGAGGTGAAAGTCTTCTACTCTGAAAACTATGGCATTCTGAAAAAGATTAAAGAGGGTATCAGGAAATGGAAAGACAACCCTTGTTCCTGAGTAGGAAGAACCAATATCGTCAAAATGGCTATACTCCCACAACTAATGTATGTATGTGTGTATGTGTGTGTGTGTGTGTATATATATATATATATATATATATATATATATATATATATATATATATATATATTCAATGTAATCCCAATTGAAAGCCCAACACCATATTAACAGAGGTAGAGAAAATGATCCAAAACTTCATCTGGAACCACAAGAGGCCTAAAATAGCAAAAGCAATTCTAGGCAACAAGGACATGGTAGAGTGGTATCACAATTGTTGACTTGAAACTATACTACAAAGCCACTGTGATAAAAAAAAAAAAAAAAAAAAAAAAAAAAACCTGCATAGTACTGGCAAAGTAACAGACCCAAGGACCAGTGGAACAGATTAGAAAATCCACAAACAACTCCAGATACACAAAGCCACCTCATCTTTGACAAAAGAGTCAAATATCTTCAATGTAAGAAAGACAGCCTCTTCAACAAATGGTGCTGGAAAAACTGGGATTTGATTGGCCAGAGACTAAAGCTAGACCTATCTCTTCCACCATGCATTAAACTAAAATCAAAGTGGATTACAGACCTAAACATTACAACAGAAACACTAAATCTGCTGCAAGACAGGTTAGGTAGAACTCTTGGAGACTCTCGCTTACAGAAAGACTTTATGATCAAAACCGGTATAGCATGACAACTAGCAGAAGGAATCAACAACTGGGATCTCATCTTATTAAGAAGTTTCTGCACAGCAAAAGATACCACCACTACAGAGAAATGACAACCAACTATACAGGAAGAAATTTTTACCAGCTGTTTCTGAGACAAAGGACTACTGTCTCGAGTATATAAAGAGCTTAAAAATTCAGTCCCCCGGATTTAAAGACTCAGTTCATATATGGGCATCTGAAATGAACAGACACTTTTCAGTAGAAGAAGGAAAAGCAGCCAAGAAGCGTATGAAGAAATTCTTAACATCACTGGTCATTCAAGAGATGCAGGTGAAAACAACACTTAGATTTCATCTCACTCCAAAGAATGGCTGCTATTGCAAAATTAACCAAATGCTGGCAAGGATATGGGGAGAAAGGAACCCTTCACTGTTGGTGGTAATGTGCAATCACTGTGGAGATTCCTCAAAATACTAGGATTAGAGGTCCCATTTGACCCTGCTATTCCCTACTAGGGATAGACACCAAAGAATTAAACGATTCATATAACATCGACACATGTGCACCCATGTTCATAGGAGCTCAGTTTGTGACAGCTAAATGTTTGAAACAACCCAAATGCCCATGAACTGGAGAGTGGAAAAAGAAGATGTATTTTTTTTTAATGAATAATAAGTCAGAGTCATTTATATTCAAATAGATACACTCTGAGGACATACTCGTAAGAGAAATAAGTAGGTCACAGATATATACGTACTGTACCTTTTCTCTGGTATAGGAAACTGAAGATAAAAATGAGTTCTAGAATGTATGATAGATATTGTTAAATAGAAAATATTCAGAGAGAAAAGGGTAAGAGTAAGTAATGAAGGGGAAGAAAAAATGTGATGGTAAAAAGGAAACAAAACATACGCGTAAAGGCGACAGGGGTTGTAGGGTGGGTGGATAGCAGAATGGGAAAAAAATAACAATCAAGTCTTGCCATATACTGGTACAAATTCTCAATGTTAAGTCTGATCATGATGTGTATACAAAATGAACCAATTAAAAAATTCAATTAAAAATATATGTAAAGCTGAAACATATTTACTTTCTAACATCAGGGATATTCCCTTCCATAACATGAAACATATATAAATCTAGTCGTTTATGTTTCTTCAGTATGCCTAGAAATCTCAGCAACTATTTTAGAATTATGGCTTGTAGGTATAAAATATTTTGAAATGTGTTATTTCAAAGACTTTCACAAGTTGTTATCTAGTGCACCACCTTTTAATAATAAATGTGCAGAAGGTTCTGGCCTTGCCTTCCCCCAGGCAAAACTTGAAGCATAAAACAATCATTACATCATTAGTCTTTCTTGTACCCATGAATCAGTCACTATTACTGTGCACATTTTAAAACACAGAGATGTGTGACACAGGTTTCATGGAATTTCAGCAGACACCAGCTGAGTAAGTGGCATAACAAAGAAATGAATTCAGATTTCCTCAGCAGCAATTATTACAGCTGAATACCATATCACATGACTTTTTTAAAGGTCCTATGTGCTAACACATGCAGAATGCTGAGAACGTAGTAACTGGAGTCTTAATGGAAAATGCTGCTTCCTAGAAAACTAAAAGAGACTAACTGGTCATAGAAAATATGGGGTCCAGATTTGCATTACAGAAACAAGACGCTGATTCATGATTTGGGGATACAGACTTGCAGTTCTACCTAAGATAAAATTCTGCCATCAATCTAGTATTCTTTTATCTAGCGGCCCTGAAAGAAAAATAGCAGCACAGAAAATTCCTAAATTATCCTACAAAGAGAGCAATTCTAGTTCTTCTGCTAGATGGGCTGACAAGACAAACAAATATACTTCTCTAGAGTCACTGGAGAAACACCTGCTTTTTGCTTCCATAGTCTTAAAGGCATACAGCTTGTCTAATAATATGTGTAAGGCTGATATTCACAGTGAGCACAATCAAGGATTTTTACACAGATCAGGAGTCAAAAACAGGCACACATTTACAAGCAGAAAGCCTTTAAGATGATCTATTAATCTAAAACGGAATATGAACCTACTATCTCTTTCCAGCGTTTAGCCTTTACTCCTACACCTAAAGAGCACTTTAAATTGCTTTTCCACATCTTTCTATCTTATCTCTAGAAATTTCAGGTGAAGAGGTGACAGTGAGACAAACCCACTGATACAAATTTTATCCAGAATTTAGATAGGCCAATATTTGTGACCTTCCAAATTTCTACTCTATTACTTCTTCCAAAGTTGCATATGGAAAATCATTGATCTGTGAATTAAGCATTTAAATATGTAAATTAAAAATGCAACACTTCATTTTTTAAACACTATTTAATCCAAATTCAAGGAGTACTGTTGTCTAGTGAGATAGTCTTGCCAATGTGTGCAGCTGCTGAAATAATACCTAACAATATAAAAATTGGCAACAGTACCTAACTCTTCCATATTAACTTTACCTTATTTGTATGCCTTCTGGGCAAGCCTTTGCTAAACCATGTCCACTTATGTTAAGGTAGCAGCAAAAATACGTGTAACCTTGTTTTTACTTTTTAAACTTTACATGGGCTACACATGAGCACCGTGATTCTCCGACATCCTGACCTACGTATGTGGAAGCATTGCAGAAATATCTTGACAGCATTTTAAATACTAAGAAATCCAAAATACTTCTGAAAATGCAAAGTTAGCTCAGTGTGGTATGCACTAAAGTTAGCTCTATTTGTTCCATCACTTCAAGTACTGGCATAGTTCTGCTGTCAACACTATTGTTAAATAACTTGATTAAATAATTTTGATAAGAATTTTCTATTAAATCTTAACTCTGTAATTTCTGACTGGAATATTTTAAAAATAAAGTCATAACTAATAGAAATCTAAAACAAGATTACATTTAACTCATTTCTTCTTCTAATGTTCTTCTAGCATTATAATGTATTTCTTAAACTGTATCTGCTCCCACCTGAGCTCTGTAATTCTTGAAATAGCCTTGACTAAATTAAATAAAATTTTCACATGAAATGTTCACCTACTTTTAATAGGTTTTTAAAATATTTTAAAAATAAGAAATAGCAAAGGTAGTTTCCATAGTAAATTTAAAATAGAAAAACTTGAGAGGGCAGGGGAATACAAAAAATGAGAATCAATATGTCCTGTACAGGTACAAATTCTCAATGTTAAACGTGATGATAGTGTATAAAATGTACCAATAAAATCAATTTAAAAATAACATTGAAAATCTCAGACATGAAATTAAAAGACAGTCATTAAATGCCCATAAAATATTAACATTTTACCTGACATATTTAAAGTACTGAATACCTTTTTGCTTTTGTTAGATGGCAGGTCCACTAGATTTTGACAAAAGTAGAAAAAAAGACCCATTTTTATATTATTTATAAATTAAACTTTTTAGTGAATATTTTCTAACACATCCAGAATTCAGTATGTCACGACTTTTTAAAATGCATGTTCCTGTCCATCTTGTTTAACCCTGGGAAGTTAATCTAGCACCTGTGTGTAGGTCAATACGTGCAAAAATGCAGAAGTCAGAAAGGAGAGGAAGTTTTGCTTTCCCTTGGGCTTCCTGAAGAAAACCCAAGAAAGAAGGCATTTGGAGGAAGACCCAGAAGTTCGGGGAGCCCTCCCCACAACAGAGTACTCTGCCACTTGACCAGCGATGGTCCAGCTCTCACTCCAGCAGTAATGATCTTCAGCGAGGACACGAGCTGAGCTGGCCAAGAACACAGGTCACCCCCTTCGGCAGCTTCCCCTGGATTTGCACTTTTACAGGAGCCCTGTCCCACGTCTCAACGTCTTTAAATAGGTTGGTTTCTGAATAGTGGAATTCTGAATCAGATTCTAATGGCAAATAATTAGAACCTTTGCTTCCTTTTCATGAGAAAAGTGTCATGTGGCTAAGTAGCAGAGAGCCAAAGACTCAAGTTTACTTCACTGAACACTTGCAATTAAGTTGTGTCTGGGAGACCAAACGTGAACTATAAAATGAGCTACGTGGCTCACTCTAGTGATACAGAATGTTAGAGGAAAAAAAATCATGTTTCTTGCTCTCCGCAAATCCACTGAATTATTTTTACTTCTCTACCTGGTTAATCTAATGATGTCCTTACACAGCTTATGAGTCATGGTCTATAACTTTATTCATTTTTTAAAGGACCCTCATTTTCCTATACAATAAGAGAAAATTACAAACCAAATTTACCCTTGAGCATGGATAAAATAAATTCTTCAGTAAACTTTTACTCAAGTCAATCTGGCAACAATACAATGTAGACTTGATATGTGAGAATCAATAATTAACCATGTTAGCTGAAAATTAGAAAAAAGGTATAAAAATCTTGAGTCCTGCAAGAAAAAATTGATAAAAGGTAACATCTATTATTATGAATAAGAATCGGGGGGGTGGGATGGCTTATATCTAGATGTCCCCCTAGAGCCTCATGACATCCTAGGCAGGACCTCTGAGGTCACTAGATGCCAGGGGATCATAACTGACTACTCTTAGAAGGTGGGATGAGTGTAGAAGAGCAGGTCAACATGGGTGTGGCCTGGAGCACTGTCACCCTTTCCAACCCAACCCCTTCTTCAACTCTGCTTCCTGTGCATCGTGCTGCAAGCAGCTCCCCTCTGCCCAGGCCATCCCACCTTGGAGCAAGTGAAATAAAACTCAAGCAAGAGACAAAACCTACATCTTGGAAACAACCCAAGGGTCCATCAACTGGAGACTGGATAAAAAAGCTGTGGTTCTTCTACAGAATGGAGTACTACTCTGCCATAAAAATATTAAGTTTGAGTCATTTATACTTAAATGGACATACCTTGAGGATATCCTCATAAGTGAAATAAATAGGTCACAGATAGGTACATATTGCATCTTTTCTCTGGTCTGAGAAAATAAAGATGTAAATGAGTCCTAGAATTGTATGTTATATATTGTGAAATAGAAAATGTTCAAAGTAAAATAGAGTGAAGGGGGAAAAATAATGAGATTATAACAAAAAAGAAAAGAAACAAATTTTATGTATATAGGGGGCAGTAAGGTGGGTAGGGCTATGGGAAAAAATGAGAATTAAGTTGTGTCTTATACTGGTACAGATTCCCATTATGGAGTGCAATCATGATGCATATATGTAATGTACCAACAAAGATTAAAAAATAAACAAACAAATATGCACCTCACATTCAAAAGTTCCAAAATCTAATTCTTGATATTCCCTCCTAAACCAGTAGTTCCCACAGATAACTGTATAGTAAATGACGAACTCCTTCCTTCCACTTGCTCAGGCAAAAACAGACAACTTCACAGAATTACCCAAGTCTCTCTTATTCACATCCTTCACCTGCACTTTTCTATCTATTGAGTATTGACTTACAGACCATATCTAACCATTTCTCACTATCTCGGTATTTACCTCCCTAAATGAAAACCTATTCATTCTGCACGCCAACTATTAGTGTCCTCCTAATTAGTCTCCTGCTTCAGCCCATGTTCTGCTAGGCCTTTCTCCATATAACAGTCTGAGAAGTCTCTTTAAACTGTAAACTGGGCTAGGGATTTAGCTCAGTGGTTCTGACATCTGCCTGACAAAAACAAGGCCCCGAGTTCGATCCCCAGCAGCACATACCACAATACTGGATGTGGTGGTTTGTAATCCCAGCACCTGGGAGGCAGAGGCAGGAGGATAGCCACAAGTTTACATAGTGAGTTCAGGGCCTGCCTGAACTACAAAGCTAGACTTTGTTTCAAAAAACAACATGAAAAAAACTGTAGAATACTTATGTCACACCTCTGCTCCAAACCCTATAGTAGTTTCCAATGATGAAGACAAAGGCAAAGTCATTGCAGGGTATTACAATGTCCTCAGTGTACACATGCTTCCATTATGAACCTAAAAAAATTTCTGGTTCCTCATTCCTGGAGTCACTCTGTAAAGCCTTGCAAAGAACTTTAGAAAAGGTTGCATCTATGATTTTCTATTATTTTTAGAGCTAGCTAACTTAAACTGTTTAAGCCCAGTGGGACAACAAATCAGATTATTGCAATTTGCTATCACACACAAAAAAAGAAACAACTGCAAACTTTAGAGTACTGCTACTTCTCACTCTTTTACCAAAGTCTTATTTCACTTACAAAGATCTTAGACCCTTACACCCTTTTTCAATCTCTAGACACAAATAAAGCTTTGATGTCAATCATCATTGTCAAAAATATCCAGTCCATTCTAAATAGCTTATCTATTATTAACATTTCCTTTTGCAGTGCTTAAAGACACTCCCAAAACAAAGTTTTCAGGCTGTGTTGCCTTTGGCTTCCCCTACCCAGCATCCACTGATCTAACATCTCAGTTTCTGGATACCTACCCCCTCCATTCTCGGTCCATGGCAAAGACCAAGATCTCACCCCATCAGCGGGGTAAAATGGCTGAGTAAAGCATCCCCTCCAGCAGAAGACTGGCAAAGGCTGCTCAAGCCAAAGAGAACCTTCAGAACTTATCCGAGGACCCTTGTTTGCACCATCAGGAACAGGACTCACAGTACCTGCTGGACAGAGAGTAAATAAAGCCCAAATCCCTCAGTCAGGCTTACGCACACTTTCCTGATCTTGCCCCTGCTCCTCTCCACGGTGCCGAATCATCTTGCCATCAGCTGCTATCCCATGTTTTCTTAATAACTAACTACTTTGAGCTCCATAAAAAGTTCAAGCGCTGTCTCATCTCCAGAAGTTTGCACATACTGTCGCTTCCTCACTAAGTACCTCCTCCTCTCTCCCTTAGCTTAATACCTGCTCATCTTCTGAGTGGCAGGTAATGAATTATTTTCTTAAGTAAGCATTCTCTGGCTTCTGCGTCTGAACTGGGTGTTCCTCTTTAGCAGACTCAAAGCATCTTCTCCATGGGCCTCATCTTACACACTTGCCTATGACCAGAAAAGTCACTTCTTTATGAGCAGGTCCTCGACTACTTATTCACCAGCTACTATAAGCACACCACCGGGCTAGCCGCAATGAGGAGTGTGAAAAACGAAGTGTAATCTTTTACTTAAAGAAGCATAAAAATAATGTTAACATCAATTGATAAAATAATAAAAGCAAATAACAATCTTTATGTTTTACAAGTTCTAAAACAATATAAGGTAGTATTAATTATGTATACTAAGTTGTGAGATATTTTATGGCCAAAGAGGCTAAAACTCAAAATCTTATTCCTGTAAAGTCATGACAGGTACTAAAAAGACCAAATAAGATAGTATTGTAATTATAAAACAATTGAACAGCAACCTTCAGTAAAGCAAGAACCTATAATAAACTACAATTATGAGAAGAGCTAAGAATTAATCCATTCACATTTTATTTCTATAAATGAAGAGGACCCTCATACTTAAATATTCATGCTTAGAGCACAGAGATTTGCTTTAAATTTGAAGAAACAGAAAACATCTCTGTGGAAGAAGGTTTTCAACTAAAATAGTCGACAAGATAAATGACGAAGTATAAAACAAGATAAAGAGGACTGGAGCAGAAGGCACAAGCCTTGGTTTATAGCACAGCAGGTCTCTTGATCATTTGCTCATTTCGCATAATTCATCTTTGTTGGGGGAATCACCTGTCTCAGTACAACGAAAACTAGCTAAGTCGAAGACTTCGTGGACAACTGAAGAAGACCCACAAAGCTCTGGGCAACTGGCAGAGACAAGGGCACGGGACACAGAATAAGCATCACATGCGCTGGGTTGATTCTTCTCTTAGGAATGTATTATTAAGAGCATTTTCATTTCATTACGACAGTAAGTGAAGCACACAACTGGCAAAAAAGGTCAGTAATAAGATAATCCCTATACACGGGAAACCAATACTCATGCCACCTCTAGGTATTCCCCAGACAAAACATCCAGAAGGGTAAATATGCCTTATGCAAAGGAGCAAGGGGGTAAGGCCATGGAAAAAAAGACAGGGTGTGTATGTCTGTGAAGTAGGCCTTTTCAAAAAGACTCCTAATCTTAATGCTTACTAGGACAAATTTCACCACTGAGAGTGCTCTGCTTGTCTGGCACAAAACTAGCTTAAGAACGTATTATACTAAGACCAAAGAAAGCTGCTTTAGAAAATAAACTATTTTCATGTTCTATAGAATCGTGCTTGAAAATAGCAAAGGGAGAGGCCTGGATGGTTGAAGTAAATCACTTGTTGTTTAAATATAAATAAAGCTTTCCTAGTTAGTAAAGGAGAACTGTATTTTAAAAATCTACCTGTTACGCTTCCATTATGTCACGTGCTTTGCTTACACAGAAACCTGGGCACTAAAAGAAAAAGAAGGCTTCTTTGAGAAGGTGTGGCTACCAAGGGAGGCAACAGAGGGAAGCTTCTAGTTTAGATCCCACCAAGACAAACAAAAACAAACAAACAGGACATCAGGAGTTTGTAGGACTGACATAGGCTTTAAGACAGGAGTTGAGGGGCTGGGGATTTGGCTCACTGGTTCCGGTGCTTATCTCGCAAGCGCAAGGGCCCAGTTCGATCCCCGTTATAACCACATACAATACTCGGCATGGAGACTCATGCCCAGCAGCAACCAGTACCACATACCACAGTGCCGGGCGTGGTGGCTCACACCTGTCATCCCAGCACTCGGGAGGCAGAGGCAGGAAGATTGCTGTGATGTGAGTTTGAGGCTGAGCTCAGGGCCAGCCTGAACTACAAAGCGAGACCCTGTCTCAAAAAACCTAAAAAAAAAAAAAAAGTCCTCAAATAAGAGATTACAAACTGATGTCTAACAATTCACACTCAACTGTTACTTTAAAAATACCTTTTTTCCCCCAACTTCTCTATAAAATACGAAAGATTTGGCAGTATTAATCCTACATTTCCACAGTGCCTTTTGCTAGAAGTGTACACATCCCAGTGCCCATAGATATGCACTGCCCTAATGTCAATTCACTGTTCTCATCTCATCTCATCAGAGTAAACTGGCTTATAAACCTCTACATGCAAAGTTAATTGAGAAAGCAAACAGAAGAGATCTGGGCGTTTTCAGGGTGGCATGGCCACAGACAAAATAATGAAATTCTGCCATCTGCATGCAGCAAGATGGAGAGAATGATACTTCGTGATGTTAAGAGAAATATGTCAGGGGAAGGAAGGCATTACCAAATGCTGTCACTCACATGTGGAAGTGAAAGGCTGATCTTACAGAAGTAGAAGTCAAATGGTGGCTTCTGGAGCCGTGGAAAGGTGTGGGGGAGGGTAATGCAAAGATAAAGGGGACAGGGGTGCAGTGGGTAGCAGGAATAATTTCCAATGTAGGGCATAATGGATTAAAAAGAGCTACTAGCATTCTGAGTGTTCTCAATGCAGAGAAACTGTCTAATTGATAGATACATCAATTACTTCGATCAGATTGTTATATACCAAGTACATGTGATAAAAGTCTCAGTGTACCGTGTAAGTGTGCATACTTTCACTGTCGATTTAAAAAAATGTATTTTTAAAAGCCTTTTGAAGGGAACATTAAATCCATGAACGATTCATTACCTAGTGTGGATAAGACTGACAAAAGTGCAGGTCCCACAGCCAGCTAGCAGCAGGCCAAGACCTCTGTCTGCACCCAGCTCCAAACTTGCTAAATGAACTGCGGCCCCCACTGACACTGAAAACTAGATTTCCTTTAGGCAGATGCTGATTAACTACTATCTTCGAAGGAAATAATCCGCAGTTAAATCTATCTTTAACGAAAAAGCAGCTCCCACGCATTTACAGATACGTGCAAATAGATCACTCACATGAAAATCTGTAAAGTTTCACCGAACTTGAGAAAAACTTAAGAAAAGTATCTTCCATTTACTTCTCAATATGTATTCTTGTTTGAACTTAAAACCCTCTGTTGACAAAATAGCTTTTTAAAGAAAAATTTTCAGTCATCCTGCTTTTAGTTTCTTCTAATTCATATCTAAAATTATCTTTTTTAAAAATGCTGCCGTGCCAAATGATTAACATGCTATTTTTGTAAAGGCGTAATTCATATGATGTCTCTGCTTCAAAATCACTGCTTCCCAATGCCCGACATACCCAACACAGTCTTTAAGTGCGGAAGGCCCCTCAGCGGGCCTCTGCCCCGCAGCCTCCCAGGCCTGCCCGCCCCGCGGCCATTCTCTCCTCAATCAGCGCGGGGCGGCTCCTCTCCACACAAGGCAGGACTCGGAAGACGCAGCTCTTCCAAGCCCTCTCGCCTACATCCGTACTCTAAGCATAAAATATTCAAATATTATTCATAATATTAAAAACTAAATAGATTTAGAAAACCAGAGAATCCTCTACCAGTGAGCTAAGCTCCCACCTATAACAGCGAGGTAAAACGGAACCCGGAAGAAAAGGCTCCTCATGTCGCCTGAGCAGAAGCAGCAGCAAAACCACAAAACAGAAAGGGGAGAGGCCCTTCCTTCTGGGCAGTCCTTTCAGAATCTTTCCTCTGGGACTTAGGTATTTTGTTTAGTTTTGTTTCGGTGGTGGTGTGGGTGGGTTACTGTTTATGTTTGTTCCTTCCGAGAGCTCTTACTTGTCAGCTTCTCCATTTCCACTTGACTTTCTCTAGAATATACCTGATCTGTGAGAGCCTGGCGTCCATAATTTGGCTCCCAAATTTAATTTGTCTGGCCTCGAGGCACGCAGTGACTTCTGGCCTTGGAAATACTGTAATCTAGTTCATCAAAGCTAAAACTACTAAGAATTGAAACATGACGAGGACATAAATAAAACCATCTACAAAAATAAGAAAAAAATAAGTCACTTCTCTTTCTGTATTCAATCACGTGGGCTCACACTGGCCCACCTACGCGAAGGGCTCTCTCCAAGGTGCGTGATTAGAACCTACAAGAGCCGCCAAGTATTTCTGAACAAAGTAGGAGCTCAGAAGGAAAAAAATACCTTGGATAACATTTCCCTAGTTACATTCATAACTCTTCACTTTTACTAACAAAATGATGATTAGCGGCTAATTTTTAGGCCATTAGTTGATGCCCTTTATTAGTGATTAAAAATGTATATGCTAATTGTAGCTAAAAATGGAAGGATTTAATTAATGAAAAGAATGGACACTACTTTTTGAAATTTAATAAATTAATGTTCTAGAAAAAAGTACATTAATTATGATGAAAACTATAATCCCATAGTTTTTGTTTTGTTTTGGTTTTCAGTTGTAGTTTTTATAGTAAATCTGCAGTATAAATATTTTTTAAGCAAAAGAACCTGGCTTTTAGCGAACCATTTTCTTGCTGATAATGAACACCGGTCATGAATGCAAAACCCTGCATATCATTATGGGAAACATTTACGCATTCAGAACGCCTCCTTGGTGGCTTTCTTCTTAAGAAGCCCAACAATTCATTAAACAAGCTGCTCCTGAATGGGAGATCAGAACAAGCATCAGCTGCCTTCTGTAGAGGTCTATTGTGAAGCTGCACCCATCTGCGTTTTCTTTGAAGCCGTAAAAATGAAACCCTTATGCTCATATTAAAAGCATAAGAAAGACATCTATTATGTCAATAGATTTAAAACGCGGCCTTAGACACAGTGAGAACCACTCCACACTGGCGCTCTTATAATCGCAAAGGTTAAGAAGTGCATTCCCAGGGAAAACTTTCAAAGCCTTACATATCATTATATCCCAAAACAGATGGCATCACCGTGTTGGAAACTAGTTTATGGACACCTACAATCTCAAAGAAATCCTTTCTAATCCTACTCTTTTGTCTAGATTTTATACTGTGATGATGACTACAGGTCCCTTTTCTTTACTGTATTACTATATGTCATTCTGTGAAGGATGAAGATCCATGTATATCATGGGCACAATTCTTAATAAGATAACTTTCATACACTGCACAACTGAAGTATTTTACAGTAACACTTTATCCCTTTAAAAATCCATTATTCCTAGGGTCTAACCCAAGAATCTCTAGTAGTCTGAGTTTTGTAGAAGAAAATGAGAAAACCTACCTTTCTCATTTGTTGTTTGAACTATATAATTAAGAAATAGCACCGTGCAAAGTATTGTGGAGTTTTCTACATGTATGTTTATACCCTGGGGAAAGTGTCTAACACAGGAGACAAGTATAAGAACACTCACTGCAGTGCTGCTTATAATATCCAAAACTACAGACAACTGCAATATACTCAGACAAGGAAAAATGAATCAACTGCTGGTACAGACATCAAAACAGATGAAATTCAGAAACTATGGCCAACCAAAAGGTAAGTCATAACAAGGCACTGTTGTCAACTTATTTTAGTTTATATATCAAATGAAAAATACATACAATCGAACACTGTAACAGTGACTTAGGTTCAGCTGGTTTTTAATCTAAAATTATGCTGAGAAAAACTAAATCATATTAGTTGTGATTAACAGACTCAAGTGAAAATGTGCTTTGATTATCTGTTGTAAAGCCTATCTACTGACTACCTATTTAAATATAAATTTAGTTTACTCCTAAAACATCCCTACACAGAGAGTGCTTTCCAGTGGATTCTTCTTGGTCAAAAGTTGTTTAAACTATCATATACTTCAAGTTTTAAGATATTCTATATGACCTCACTCACTTCTAAAATCTAAAATATTTGACCTCATAAAAGTAAAGAGTAGAAAGGTGTTTACCAGGGACTGTTGGGGGAGATATACAAAGATGTTGGCTAAAGGATGTAGAATTTCAGTGGAGTGAAAAAGTAAGTTCCTTGTCCAAGAAACTTGGAAAACTCAGGGACTACCCAGGGTAAGAACAATGTATCACATTCTTGAAAATTTCTGAGTAAATTTTCAGTACATGCACCTCAAGAACAGATAAGTAAGATAATTTATGTTAATTAATTTGATTTAGCCATTCCATAATATCACATTCCAAAACAGCACGATATACAGGACAAACACACATTTTATCAAATAGAAAGAAATTAATTGCAACTAAATAAATATTTAAGGAAAACATAAAATTTCTAAACTACAGAAAGGTGTGTATAGTGTCACAATCTAATTGAAAAGAGTTTTACTTCAGTTCACCTGAAACTGCACAAGGCCTGTGAGGCTGCAGAAAAGAGTTCCTCTTCAGTTCCTGTCTGTATATGAGGTGCGGCTTATTGTGCCCGTCGTCCTCTTCACGGCCATCGGCCCTCAGGATTGGCTCTAAGAAATATTCACCATCATGCGCTTTAAATGTTCCCATCTGAAAAGAAAAGGAAAGTTAGCTGCTCTCAACAGTCACGAGGAGCGTACGGTACCACAGGTTAAAACAGGGTACAGGGCAGGGAAGTAGCTCCAGGGTAGAACACTTGCCATTGTGCACAAGGACCTGGGATCGAGGCTCAGAACAGCAAAAGGTGAAATAAACTCATGTTAAATGTGCACACAGATGTAAAAGAAGAAAGCCTATTCACTAACCCTCATCAGCTAAACATGAAGTTTCCTGCCTGTGTCTCATTCTTCTATCTCCAGACAAGAGACAGATCGGAAAAATCGCTGATAGGCAGAGCTGAGATGAAAGGTGCCCCAGATTATAGATAATGGCGTGAGGCGCTCAAGATGGAAAGGAGATCTAGAGGAGTCCACAAAACATAAAGCTTGTCTGTTTAGGTCTATGTAAGGTGACAGTGACAAAAGCTTTCAAAAACTAGGATGGGGTCAGACTGATGATGCTGAATGTGGTATGCGGAATTTGTCTCTCAGTGAGGAGCAGCCAGAGTAGAGTGATTACAAAGAATCCAACAATTCTGAATCCCAGCATCCAACTCCAAACTTGCTGTGGGACATCTCCACCTACACAACAGGTGCAAAGCCGAACATGTGATTTCCGGTTCCGATCTATTTCTGTAATGCTCCCAACGTCAGTAAAGGGCTGCCGTATTTTCCAACTGTTGAGACCATAAAACCCATGAGAAAAATGGGAGGCTGTTTCCCCCTTTCTTCACAGCCAATCTACCTATACATCCTCATGCCTCAACCTTCAAAATATAACCAAAATCAGGCCAAGGATGTGGTTCAATGGGCCCCACCTGCCTGGCAAGTACAAGGTCCCTACAGGAAAAATAAAATAAAATAATCAAAACTGAATGACTAGCCTCAAATTTTTACTACTACTTCCATGATCTAAGAGAACATTCTCTCTTTCAAAAAATATCAAATGCTTTCCATAATTTAGTGTCCATTCAGGAGCCACAGTAGGAGAGAGTTAGGAGAAGGAAAGAGGAAGTAGAAATGATTTAACATGTATTATATCTATGTACCAAATCTCCATGATGAATCTAATCATTATGTACTAAAATATATATGCTAATAATTTTTTTTTTTTTTTGAGACAGGGTCTCACTTTGTAGTCAGGCTCAGCCTTGACCTCACAGCAATCCTCCTGCCTCTGCCTCCCAAGTGCTGGGATTACAGGTGTGAACCACCAAGCCCAGCACTGTGGTGTGTGGTACTGACTGCTGCTAGGTGTGAGTCTCTATGCCTGGCATTGTTGTATATGGTTACCAGGGATCAAATCTGGGCTCTTTCGCTCTCAAGGCAGGTGCTGGAACCACTGAGCTAAATCCCCGGCCCAACTAATAAAGTATTTTAACGACTCTAAGAATGAGAAGCCTGGATCATGCAGACGTGCTAGAAAAGTAAGAAAACTAATGACTATCCATGTTATGCAATACACTCAAAGGTCCTTCCCACGCCCCTCAGTTTCCCGTTTCTCACCACCCCTCTGTACCACCCTACCCGCCCTCCACACACTGCCACGAGTCCCACTTCTACCTTAGGTCACCTCAGAGCTCTGCTCCCGGGGTCTTTGTTATTCCCACCCGTGACAGGCACAGTGCATCCAGGCAGTGGCCACGACCCGCTGCCCCACGCGCCTTTCCCGAGGCCTCTGCCCCCCACTAGTCACCCTGCATAAAACAGTGCCCAATTTCCACCTCTCGCCCCTTTCTCTGCTTTCACTTTTCTTCACGGCACCCAGCATTACTTGTTTTAGTTATCTGTTCAATACTAGCTGCAAGAATACAAGCTGCGCGAAAGCAAAGTTTTGGTGATAGTCTTCTCCAGCTGCTTGTCACACACCAGACACTACAGGAATATATATTAAATATGAATAACCGGAAATGTAAAGTGTGAAATGCAGCCTTATGAGACAGTATTTTATGGATGGTAGAAAATAGGTAGTAGCACCTCTAAGATAAAGGGATACAACCCAGAACAGCGCTCTGAATTATAGCTATGGTGATATCTAAGCAGTTGAAACCAAAAGGCTACAACATACCAATGTCTGAAGAGTGAAGAAAAAGACACACAGAAAAGGACCTACACTAGAGATAATTTATTAGAAATATATAATTTACTAAAAAGAATTCAGAAGTATTAGAAATCTAAATGTATGTCTTCCTCCAAGAAACAGAAAAAGATATCAAATTCCTGTTCTTGGGCCCTGATTTAGCTCAGTTGTGCAGTGCCTGCTTCAGAAGGTCACAGTTTGATCCCTGGTACCAAACGAAAAGAAAAAAAAATGGGAATTTAGCTCAAGTGGTATGCTTACCTTGGAAGCATAAAGACCTGAGTTTGATGTCTGGTACCGCAAAAAAAAAAAAAAAAAAAATCCTGTCCTGGATTCCCAGAAACCTTCATAAAGCAGAAAATTCCCGTCTTTAAACCATCCCAAAATACAAAGACTAAAAAAATCTAAGTTATTTCTATGAAACTAGTGTGAATTTATAGCAAACCTTGAAAAAGACAAGCACAGCAACAATATAGGGCAAGCTTATATACAAATATCAAGATAGAAATATGAAATTTTATTAGAAGAAAATCCAGCAACATATGAAAAGAACAGTACATGACTAGGTAGATTTTATTACAAGAGTGTAAGTATGGTTCAATATTAGTACTGTATTAATGTACATTATTACAGTCATTTATAAAAATAAGAAAACCCAAGGATGGTGATAAAATTTAATAAATATCCTTGATTTTTTTAGATCAGTAAAGCAGAAACAGATGGGTACTTCTTGGCATGATAAATTATGTCTTAGCCAAAAGCACAGCATGATCATGCCTGGTGGAGACGTACACAAAGTGCTCACATTTCACAAGATGCTCTGTGCTAGACAACAAAACTAAACAAGACATAGAAATATAAAAATCAGGGCTAGGGATATAGTTCAGTGGTTTCTGCACCTGTCTTGCAAGCGCAAGGACCCGGGTTCGATCCCCAGTAACCACATAACAATACTGGGTGTGGAGACTCACGCCCAGCAGCAACCAGTACCACATACCACAGTGCCGGGCGTGGTGGCTCACGCCTGTAATCCCAGCACTCAGGAGGCAGAGGCAGGAGGATTGCTGTGATGTGAATTGGAGGCTGAGCTCAAGGCCAGCCTGAACCACAAAGCGAGACCGCCTCAAAAAAAAAAAAAAAACGAAATATAAAAATCGGAAAGGACACAAAACTGCCATCTTTCTACATTACACCAGTATATGCCTTAAAATTATAAAATGAACTGAAAACTTTAAACAAATTCAGTGAACCAGATATGCACAGGCCTCAATATGCATACCTGCAAAAAACTCCAATTATATCATGGTAGAAAAACATTCCTTTTTTTTGAGACAGGGTCTCCCTTTGTAGTTCAGGCTGGCCCTGAGCTCAGCCTCCAACTCACATCACAGCAATCCTCCTGCCTCTGCCTCCCGAGTGCTGGGATGACAGGCGTGAGCCACCACGCCCGGCACTGTGGTATGTGGTACTGACTGCTGCCGGGGTGAGTCTCCATGCCCAGTATGGTATGTGGTTACCGGGGATCAGACCCGGGCTTGCAACACAGGCACCGGAACCACTGAGCTAAATCCTTGGCCCAAAAATCCCATTTTTAAAAGAAATAATGAATACACAGGAATAAAACCAATGATAAATTTGTGAGAGCTCTGTCAAATGTTGATGCTCACTGGAGACCAAGAGGACAGAGAAACATGCTGTGTTCCTGAATAGTAAAACTTCTCAAATGTCCTCACAAATAGAACATGATCCTAATTTGGGGAGAAAAACACAGATATTTTATATTCAAACTGTATTTCAGAAAACAAATAGAAGTCATAAAGATAATTAGGAGAGAATAAGGTGGGACTATGAATACAAGATTTAAAACATTATGAAGTCACATTAAATATTCTAGCACATGCAGAGACAAACAGACTAATAAACTGAACAGAAAAGAAAGTAATAAATTCTAAGTGATACACGACTTCCTATTGTATATGGACCCATCTCAAAATAATAGCAATGACAGAAAACATAACAAACAATACTGCAACTTGTTCAAAGACATCTGGAAAAAGTAAAGACCCATCCACACAAAATAAATACCAAAGAATCAATGATGTACACTTTCTTAATAAAACCAGAAAAACACCAGTATATAACTTGAGAACATTCTTCTATAACTTTAGAAAAGAGGGTAATTTTAACCATAACTTAAGATACATAAAAATACCCACAATAAAATAAGGCTTCTACTTGGTATCGACACATACTACATCAGATCAAAACATAAATGATAATCAGAATACTGAATATTTGCAACTTAGATGACCAGCAAAGACACTGTGCCTCTAAAAAGGAATTATTCCTCTAAAATACTTTTTTAAATTCTAAAAAAATACACTTAAATTCTGAAAATCTTTAAAAAGATGAGCATTTAAAGGACAAATGAGAAATCAATGTCAACAGACATGTCATCCCCTCTCCCCAAAACAATAAATTTTAAAATTTTCTCTGAATAAACAAAAACTAACACTGTACTAACTTTTGCCTGGCAAAAACTTAGCAGTTCTACAACATATTCTAAATGTATATCTGTGGAAAAACAGACACTGACAAATAACTATTGTAAGTTAATGTTATCATTACACAAACCAGTTTAGCAATATGTATCATTATTACCAATTCATTTTCCCTTTGATGCAACAGTTCCCTTTCTGAAAATTTATCTTACAAACCCTACAGATGTATACGTGTATTAAAATAACTTTAAAAATTATTGATGGCACTGCTTTTAGAAGCAAAATATCTTGAAACTGATTCAAAATTGCATTGATAGAGTCTGATTACATAAACCATCCCACACCCACATAACAGATCTCTTTCGGTCAACACAAACAGTAAACATTCTATACCCTGTAGGGCAAGAACTCCAATGCACATTATTATGCCCAAAACAACAACAAAAAAAAGAATGAAAAAGAAAAACCAGACAAAACTAGCAGGCAGGACGGATTTGTGTATTAAAGGAAGAGATCCAAACACCATTTCCATTTGTCTGGCTGCTTACTAGTACAGAAACTCTAGAAGGATTCAGCAGATACAAACCCAATGGAAATGGGATACAATGGCAGCTGCGCAGGACCCAGGTGAGGCCCCTTCTCACCTCAGATACTTTGAACACGTTGTTTCCAGTAAACAAACATTTGTTTACTCACCACTCTGACCTCATTCCTCTCCCTCACCACACTCAGTTCAGATTTTTTTTTTAATTGAAATCTTTATTGGTACATTACATATACGTATCATCATTGCACTCCATAATGGGACACAACGTAATTCTCATTTTTTCCCATAGCCCTACCCACCCTACCACCCCCCTATATACATAAAATTTGTTTCCTTGCTTTTTTGTTATAATCTCATTATTTTTCCCCCTTGAGCCTATTTTACTTTTGAGTATTTTCTATTTCACGATATGTAACATACAATTCTAGGACTCATTTACATCTTTATTTTCTCAGACCAGAGAAAAGATGTGATATTTACCTATCTGTGACCTATTTATTTCACTTATGAGGATATCCTCAAGTTCAGCTCTTTTTTTTTTTTTAAGGTTTTTTTGAGACAGGGTCTCGCTTTGTGGTTCAGGCTGGCCCTGAGCTCAGCCTCAAACTCACATCACAATCCTCCTGCCTCTGCCTCCCGAGTGCTGGGAAGACAGGCGTGAGCCACCATGCCTGGCACTGTGGTATGTGGTACTGGTTGCTGCTGGGCATGAGTCTCCACACCCAGTATGGTATGTGGTTACCGGGGAATCGAACCCTGGTCCTTGCGCTTACAAGACAGGTGCCGGAACCACTGAGCTAACTCCCCGGCCCCTCAGCTCTTTTTTTAAAATTGATTTTCTTGGTGCATTTTATATACACAGACTCAGATTACATAGAAACTACTCAGAAGTTTTTCCTTGAGCAGGAATCTAGGAAACCACATACCTATGTCTCCTTCTGAAAATACACCCCATCTGCCTGATTTCCTCAGTACATTTCATCATGTTACGTTACATATTTGTCTATTCATGACTATAAGAGGTAACTGAAAGATTCAGTGAATGTTAAAGTTTTTTATAAAAACATTACAGCAGAGGACCAGGGATTTAGCTCAGTGGTTCCGGCGCCTGTCTTGCAAGTGCAAGGACGCGGGTTCGATCCCCGGTAACCACATACCATACTGGGTGTGGAGACTCATGCCCAGCAGCAACCAGTACCACATACCAGTGCCAGGTGTGGTGGCTCACGCCTGTCATCCCAGCACTCGGGAGGCAGAGGCAGGAGGATTGCTGTGATATAAGTTTGCAGCTGAGCTCTGGGCCAGCCTGAATTACAAAGTGAGACCCTGTCTCAAAAAACCAAAATATAAAAAAATTTAAAAATAAAAAATAAATAAAAACATTACAGTAGAGACATACAAGTAAGCTGAGGCGAGGTGGAATGTTCTGAGCATTTTCAGAGAGATTAATGGCATTGCATTTCTTACTAAAATAAATGTTTTCATTTAAAGACCCATCATATTTTATGATCATTCTTCACTGATCAAACGCTAACAGTACTTTTTTCAGATACAAACATCATGGTATATTTGCATTCACCTTATTCACCCGATCTAGCACCACGTGGCTTCTGCTTCTTCCCTAAAGTCAACTGAGCACGAAAGGTAAACATTCTGAATTGGTTCAGGACTTCAAAGCCACCACAACAGCACAACTAAAGACAAACAGGAGGACTTCCTGAACTGCTTCAGAGAGCAGAGAGGATGATGGGATAAAGTGTGTGATGTAAGGGGAACCACTTTCATGTGACTCAAAAGCAGTGTGTCTATTTCAGTACCAGAGTCTTTGAATTTGAAAATCCACTGTATTTTTTAACCCACATCATACTCTAACCCTACTGGACAGGAGGCTAGGACTAGGTAGTGCAATCTATTGCCTACTGGAATATCTTAAAATACAGAAGACACGGTAGACAGTACCATTTGACCCTAAAAAGCTACTTCCTACTTGCATAGGCTAGACTTATGCTAAGCAAAGGTGGAACATAAGTTTGGAAACGTACATGAGAGCTTGAACATGGAAATTCTTACATGCAGGAACTTTTTCAATCAGAAGAGTTCGTAAAATTGGGTGGAAAAAAAATTACATCTTCATTTCCATTAACCTGTAACTGAAATTCAGCATTTTTTCAATCATGAATACAGGCAACATATCCCAGTGATACTGTTAGCAGATATTTTCATCACAAGAAAATGTATGTGATTGCTCAGAATACTGTATGTGCTCGTCAATGCTGCGAAGTTAAAACTAGGTCTGCCACACCTCTTGATATTTTATATGCTAATAAGGAAAATATGTACTATGTGTAAATTTGTAAAGACTGCATTTCAATAAAACTGGTTTATTTTATTTTAGGGATAGCACATTATTTGAGAATGGGTTCAGTAGTGAATTACTGAAGGGTTTCAACAAAAGTAGGAGGGCAGAAGGGTCAAAGCAGTAAAGAATGGGAGATTAAACAATATAATAATACAGCTAAGGGGAGGACCACTATGAGAATGCTTTGGTCATTCAGACATGAATTAATGGGTACTTTTATTCTATCGGTCTGTCCAGCGAGTGGAAAGAACCTGCCAATAGTGAACCAACACAGACAGATCCCTCCCTAGTCATATGACACTAAATCGTTCAGGGTGGGCATTTGTAATAATATTAACAGCTAATTCTGAAATAGGGAAGAAGCATCGTTCATTCATACATGTTCATTCCATGTAACTCAATCTAGTTCTTTTAAAGTAAGTTCTATTATTTTCCCCAGAAAATGAAGAGCAAAGAAATTAAATAATTTGTCCAACTCTCATACCTAGTAAGTGAAAAGACCAAGATGTGGACTCCAACAAGCCCTGCTTCCAAATTCAGGCCTTCAATCACTACACCGTCCTAGTTATCAGTATTTTTCATAAGCTCTGTAAATAGCCAACACAAATTTTCTTGCATACCTCTTACAGGGCAAACATGGTTTTAGGAGCAAAGGTAAATACAACGAAAATCATTGCATTCAAGGAATTTATATTTATATAGAAAAAGGGCAGCAAGTATATAAAACTATACAGTATGTTAGATGCCAGTAAGTACATAAAGAAACTTTTAAAAAGCAAGGAGATAGAAAATAATAAGGTGGGGAGGGTACGAAGGCACTGTAGGAGGATAGCTGGGCTGAGGCTGGAATAAGGGGAGTCACCATGCAGAAGTCTAGGGGAGTACCGCAAACACAGCTGAGAGCTCAGAGAAAAGGTACAACACATCAAGGACAGAACAGAGGGATGAGATCTGTGCCGCCTAGGACACAGGAAGCAGAAGGTACAGCAGTCAGAGAGGCAGGGGCGGGCTGATACTGAAAAGAACTCAACACTCTCAGACTATATAAACAAATACTGGTCTACATTTAAAGTTTTGCACCATTCCACTTAGAAAAACACATTCTGTGAAGACAATTCAGAAATTCTTGAAATACAAGTAATATTAAAACCACAGTCTCAATGAATGAAACATTTCTTAATTATAAATATCTTAAAATCACTTAGAAACTTTAAAATTGTTTTAAATTATAAACAATAAATGTATATGAAATAATTATTTAATAGAATTATCACTTCATGATATTTAAGTAAGTATGACAATTGCAAACATAAAGTTCTCTTTACTGAAATCACTTGATCATGATTCCTAGTGCTATTACAATTTTTACAATTCCAACATCTAAAACTGTCTGAAATGCAGTAGGCACTCAACATGTATCCGTAAAAATTAACGTCTTTGTGGCTTTTCTTTCATATACTCATCAAGAGCTGAGTTTCTTTCTGAATATTCTTTTTCCCCCCACAGTACGAGGGACAGAACTCAGGGGTGCTGTACCTCTGAGCTCCACCGCCGGCCCTTATTTTCCAGTTTGAGAAAGGTCTCCCTAAACTGCCTGAGAGGGACTCAAACAGGCACAAAGTCCCTCGGGGTGTTTCAGGCACGCGCCACTGCCCTCGTCTTCTGAACAGTCTAAACTTACAGTACCCTTGAGGCTTGTCTGAGATACTTACACAACCATCCTCTCAATGCTGGGATGTAACTTTTAGCACTCTCAGGTAAGGCGCTAACACACTGGGATTACACATTGTTAAATGGTTTTTAAATTCATGAAATTCCATCAGGTAACCACTAAAAAGCATTTAAATAAATAGCAAAGCTACAGATATTAGGAATTTTATCTATTTCTTACTTCTCAAGTGATTTATATCTTAATACACTGCATTAATGCTATCAATATTTATTTTCCAAATAAAACAACAAACCACTTACTCTTGATACAAACTCTTCATAGCACCCCTTGTCTTCCCAGAAAATGCATTCCTACTAGATTTATAAGAAGGACCGAAGACATTGTTTGTGAAATCTGAGTACACGTATCTATGGAAAACCCCTTCTTGACTTTTAAGAAAGCCTGCTGAGGAAGGGAAATGTGATAGCATCTTGGAGAAAGATACAAATAGACACGAGCTGGCCTCTCATTTAGCTAACTGCACACGCAAACTCCCTGTGAGTGAGAGCAGTCTTCACAAGCAATATTGAAATTATTTGTAGCTATAGAAGTTTCTTCACATTCTGAGTCAAAATCTGACCCTCAGGGACTTTTATTTATTTATTTTTTTTTTTTTAGGTGTTTTTTTGAGACAGGGTCTCGCTTTGTGGTTCAGGCTGGCCCTGAGCTCAGCCTCAAACTCACATCATAGCAATCCTCCTGCCTCTGCCTCCCAAGTGCTGGGATGACAGGCGTCAGCCACCACGCCCGGCACTGTGGTATGTGGTACTGATTGCTGCTGGGCGTGAGTCTCCACACCCAGTATTGTTATGTGGTTACCGGGGAATCGAACCCGGGCCCTTGCGCTTGCAAGACAGGCGCCGGAACCACTGAGCTAACTCCCCGGCCCAGGGACTTTTATTTTAACGTCCCAAGAAAACTGCATACGGTTCCACCTGTACTTGCCTCTGGGCGTGAAGGCAGTGCCTACTATCAGCACCTCCTTTCCACATGTGCTGCAATACTACCCTACTAAGAATGGCGCTCCTATAAGAAAAGGCTTTCCCTTAAACAAAACTTTATATATTTTAAAATACCAAATTCAAGAAAAAAATGGCAAAGAATTTATTTTGACCAAAGATTTCCCTTTTATAATTTAAAGACCCAGGAGTATTTTTGTTTCCATCAATTTTTCTATAATTCACCCTATTGAAGAGCTCCGACTAAAATAAAATTTTCCTAATGGCTCCTAAGGAAGCACTCCATTTGTTTTTTAACTTGGAAAGGAACCTGTTAAGGAATTTGAGGACTTAGCCAACAGGTGGTTCATGGAATTATCTTTAGATCACTCCCTATTTTTAGCAACCTGCCTATCTGAAAGAGCCCCACAATTTGATTCAGAAGAAATATTCATCAGATTCCAGACGGTGTCTTTCAATGACTACTAAAAGTTGTAAAACTAGTTTTCACTTGGACAAGGGCTGCCCAATCACTTAGACTTATCATCATCTGTGGAGCTGTTTTGAAAAGCAGTTATGATTCCAATTGGTTCCAATTTATTTCCATGGGTCAAAATTTTTATGTTTAGAGCATTTTTATTCAATCATTTTCCCAAAATATTCTTATTTCATTTTTCTTATTGGCATTCATCCATCTATTTTAAAAAGTATACTGGGAAGCATGTGTACTATTGCTACAACTAATAACATACTCTCAAGCTTTTACTACAGGGCAAAACCAGCGAGTATAAAATACAAATCTGTGGGTTCTTCTCCCAAACCATTTACAGTTATCACACTAAGCATTAGTGATTGGAGAATAAGTTGAAAATAGGGTACTACTGAACTGATAACTAAAATATCTGTTTTTTCAGTCTTTATTTCTGAATTATATGCTATGAAGAAGTGTAACATCCAGATGCAAGTCCTCTGCGATGGGAGAAACTTAGGCGTTACCTCCTACC
>PVIR01012793.1:0-43768 GCA_004026965.1 Petromus typicus | reverse complement strand
ATGTGGTTACCGGGGAATCGAACCCCGGTCCTTGCGCTTGCAAGACAAGCGCCGGAACCACTGAGCTAACTCCCCGGCCCCAGGAGTATAGGTTTTTTTTTTTTTTTTTAGGTTTTTTGAGACAGGGTCTCGCTTTTGTGGTTCAGGCTGGCCCCGAGCTCAGCCTCAAACTCACATCACAATCCTCCTGCCTCTGCCTCCCGAGTGCTGGGATTACAGGCGTGAGCCAACACGCCCGGCACTGTGGTATGTGGTACTAGTTGCTGCTGGGTTGAGTCTCCACACCCAGTATTGTTATGTGGTTACCGGGGAATCGAACCCGGGCCCTTGCGCTTGCAAGACAGGCGCCGGAACCACTGAGCTAACTCCCCGGCCCAGGAGTATAGGTTTTTGAAGAAATTTTTTTTTTATCTTCTAGGTCCCAATCTGTTGTGATATCATTTTTTTCCATTTTGGATTGATAACGCATTTCTTTCCTTTTTTTATTTTCATGAGATTAAGAGTTTTTTTGAAGAACCAATTCAGTTGATTTTTTTTTTTTTTAAGTTTTTTGAGACAGGGTCTCGCTTTGTGGTTTAGGCTGGCCCTGAGCTCAGCCTCCAACTCACATCATAATCCTCCTGCCTCTACCTCCCGAGTGCTGGGATTACAGGCGTGAGCCACCACGCCCGGCACTGTGGTATGTGGTACTGGTTGCTGCTGGGTGTGGGTCTCCACGCCCAGTATTGTTATGTGGTTACCGGGGAATCGAACCGGGCCCTTGCGCTTGCAAGACAGGCGCCGGAACCACAGAGCTAACTCCCCGGCCCCCCCAATTCAGTTGATTTTTAAACTCATTGTATCACTTTCTATTGATCTTTATGATTTCCTTCTTTGTACTAGCTTTGGATTTGGATTCTCTTTTGCTTTATTTCCCTCCTATGTTTTTGTGTTCATATTAAGGAAAATGCTCAATATATATCCATTTGGGGTACTAAGAATTGAACCTAGTCCATTAGTGTTGAGCTATAATCCTGACTACTTTGTGCATTCTTTAAGACAGGTCCTACTGAGTTGTTATATTGCTGAGCTAGAACTTGCAATCCTCCTGCTTAAGCTGTCCAGAGTGCTAGAATTACAAGTGTGTGTCACCATGACCCCATATGTGTCAGTTTCTAAGGCTGTCCGACTTTGCTGACCATGATAATCCTAGATACATCCATTTTCTTCAGATGACATTTTCTTCATTACTGTTGACTAATATTTATATATTACATCTGTTGTGTTGGTTTTAATTTGTTTTTCAGTATTACTAGGGATTGAACCAAGGGGCTCAATGATGACCTAGATCCCTGGTCTTTCATTCATATATATATATATATATATATTTTTTTTTTTTTTTTTGAAACAGGGTCTCGCTTTGTAGTTTAGGCTGGCCCTGAGCTCAGCCTCAAACTCTCATCACAGCAATCCTCCTGCCTCTGCCTCCCGAGTGCTGGGATTACAGGCGTGAGCCACCATGCCCGGCACTGTGGTATGTGGTACTGATTGCTGCTGGGTATGAGTCTCCACACCCAGTATTGTTATGTGGTTACCGGAGATTGAACCCTGGTCCTTGCACTTGCAAGACAGGCACCGGAATCACTGAGCTAACTCCCTGGCCCCCATTTTTTTTTTTACCTTGACTAAATTGTCCAGGTTGGTCTTGATCTTGGTATCTTTCTGCCTCAACCATCCAGAGTACTGGGACCAGCATGCCCAGTTCCATCCATTGATGGGCACCTGGACTGGATCCAGGTCTTGGCTATTGTAAATTACTCCACAACGGGGTGGCTGGTATGCAGGAATTCCTATAGCATGTAGAACTTAATTTCTCTGGGTCTGTATCAAGGAGTGTATAGCTGGATCAAATGGTTGCTCTATTTTTAGTTTGTTTTGAGAAAGGTTGTCACTAGTTGGATGACCTAGAGTGTACTATATAGCCCAGTCTGGGTTTGAATTTGTCATGATCCTTCTGCACTAGCTTTCCAAGCACTACCACACCTGGCTATTTTTACTTTTTGAGGAAGTTCAAACTGATTTCCATAGTGGCCATATTCATTTCCATCTCCATTAAAACAGCAGTGCTTTCCTAATATGCATGTTAATCTCCCTGAGATCTTGATAAAGTTTAGTTAAAATCCTGATAGAGCCGTTGTGTGATGATGCCTGAGATTCCACAGTTCGAAGCAGATGGTCTATGGGCCTTAGTCCTGGGCCAGATTGGAAATGGAGGGAGACTATGCTTGGGATAAGCCTGCTCGAAGGATGAAATTGGGGCCCCAGGGATATACTGTACTTTAATCCTGGGACAAACTAAATACACCTAGAGATATCATGTGCCTTTGAAACTGTGTTCCATAGCGCCCCCTGGTGGACATGGCATAAATGCATATAGTAGCTCCGCCCACTGCTGATGTTTCTAGAAGGTACCACAAGAGGCTGGAACCAAATCCCTGTGCTGTCTTGTGAGTCCCACGTGTGGGTCCCACCGTGCTGGGTGAATACAGACAGCCAGCAGCTAATTTTAGGGGAAGATTTTCCCAGGTAGGGTTCTAGGGTAGAAGGGTAGGACATGAGTGATTGATTCAGACTTTTTGGAGGGAAAATAAGCCTCACTCGGTGCCGAGCTTTGGTTTTACCAACCAAAGAAGGCTAAGGCCAGTGACTTTTGGTTTAAATTGGCACTTGTGCTTCCGAGCTGTTACCCTGATCTAAAGCTGGTCCCAGATTTAGTTCTTGGGCGTTTGTGGGTGTGCTGGCAGGGGCTCACCCCAGCACCTGGCATGAAATGCTAGGCCAGTGCTTTACTATGCAGATGTTGCCAGCTTTTTTTAATTTTAATTTTTTTTTTGAGAGAAAAGGTCTCGCTTTGTAGTTCAGGCTGACCCTGAACTCACTGTGTAGACCAGGCTAGCTTTGAATGCTTGGTAATCCTCCTGCCTCTGCCTTCTGAGTGCTGGGATTACAGGCATGAGCCACCATATGTGGCATTGTGATATGTGGTACTGGGGATTGAACTCGGGACCTTATGCTTGCCAAGGAGATGCTGAAACCACTGAGCCAAATCCCAAGCCCATGTTGCCAACTTTTGATGTGATTTTTTTTTTTTTTTTTTGAGACAGAGTTTATGGAGGTAGCTCAGCAGTGCTGCTAAGTTCTGGAAATTAAGATCCTGAGTTCAATCCCTGGTTCCATACACACAAAAAAGTCTAATGATAGCTCAGGCTGGCCTTGACCTCACTGTGTAGCCCAAGCTGGCCCAGAACTCTACGGGATCCTCCTGTGATTACAGCTGTGCTGCTCCACACCTGGCTTAGTGTGATTTTAAAAGATTTTTGGCAGTACTAGGGGAGGAATTGGGACATTCACAGTGAACTATGTGTCCCTAGTCACTTATTTTTTTTATTTCGAGA
Organism: Petromus typicus; assembly: GCA_004026965.1. Taxonomy (NCBI): domain Eukaryota; kingdom Metazoa; phylum Chordata; class Mammalia; order Rodentia; family Petromuridae; genus Petromus; species Petromus typicus. The sequence goes on along the minus strand of PVIR01012793.1, from coordinate 40,334 downwards.
TGGGGCTTAATTGTCCAGGCTGGTCTCAAAACTGATTTTCCATCTCATCCTCCCAGAATGCTGAAAGTATAGATTTGTGTCACAACACCCAGTCTGATATTTTCTTTAAATATTAGAAACTAATCTGGCCTGTGTATTGTTTTTCTATAAAATGGGCCTACACCACCTTTGGGAAGGTGCAGGTTATTATATCTAGCAAATTCCTAATTAGCACTGATAGTTTTGCAGACAGTGGGCCAGGCCCAAGGTCACACAGCTCATCAACCCATCTATGTGGATTGGCACTGTGCCCTGCCTAGTTTACTTTGTGATAATGCAGGTACCAGGAGGGACAGTGATGGGGAGATCAGGCCAGGAGGCAGGGTAGAGCCTGCAGCAGACCAGGGGTTTGTATGCTCCTCCTTTTTAACTGCCCCTGGCCCTCTGTGCCTCTCCTCCATCTTCTTGGGAACTTGGGACTCAGAGCCCCAGCTGGTGAGGGAGGAGGTGAATGAGCGACAGGCTAGCAGACCAATAGGCCCCTGAGGATGAGGTAGGGCGGGGCTTGTGCTGCCATGGAGAGCAGAGAAGCTGTTCTGTGGGGGAGGAAGGGGCGGTGGGAAGAGGACCTGGAGATTGAGGAGAAGGGAGAGAGCAAACAAAGGGGTCAGGAGGGAAAATAATGCACTGGCTTCCTGAGGCCCTGCAGAGGCTGGGCAGGGGGAGAGGGCCAGGGACAGTGAGATCTAAGCCTAGCTCTCTGTAGACCAGGGCAAGCAGGTCCTAAATGGCATTGTTTGAAGGTGCCGGCTAATTGCACAGAGTAGCCTGAGACTCAAACCCCACCCTCACCCCTCCTCTGTCCTGGGTGCTGGCGTCTGAGACTTTGGCCTGCCTGGCCACATGGAGCCAAGTCCAGAGCCTCCGAGTTTGGTGAGAGGCAGGATATGGGGGCAGCTTGGGTGGGCTTCTGGGCAGGATGTCACCCTGAGATCAGGCTATGGATGGACTTCTGTGTCTGAGGACACAGAGCCAGTGACAGGAAGTTTGGGGGTGTGCCGCCTCGTGATGCCCCCGACTCCTGCTCCCCTACCATTGTGGCCTTCTCCCACAGGAAACAATGAAGGGAGACACCAGACACCTCAGTGAAGAGGAGGGAGCCAGCGGGAGGGATGACTCCATTATCATCGTCAACGGGGCCTGCAGCGACCAGTCCTCCGACTCCAAGGACGCTCCCTCGCCCCCAATCCTGGAGGCCATCCGCACCCCGGAGATCAGAGGTGGTCGGGCCAGTGGGGAGTTGGGTGGGAGCAGGGCTGACACAATGGGTAGTCACTGTGGACCTCTTGCAGGAGAGGTGCACTGACACCTTCCAGCCCCCAGGAGGCAAAGGACAGCACCTGTGAAGGTGCCGGCAGACTCAGAGCGCCTCAGGTCTCTGCCCACCCCCTCTGCGCTCTCACCTCAGTATGACTGAAGGTGATGTGCCCGCCCTCTGCCAGTTCCACAGGGATGCTCCTGGCACAGGAGCGTGGGATCTTTGGCCCTTTTGCCCTTCTCCTCAGAGCTGGCACGAGGGTATGTGGCACAGAGTAGAGCTAGGCAGGGTGCTCTGAGGCTTAGCTCTCTCGCACCCTTCTTTAGTGGTTCTCGATTTAGATGTTGGTCCTACGGAGATATGTGTCCTCCAGAACTTTCTGGCGGGGGAGAGCAGCCCATTCCCATACTGTTCATTGCAATAGTCGGTCAGCACACGTCTGAACGGAGTGGGCCCGTGGGCCAGGCTGGGATTGTATCTTCACTCGGAGTTCATGTTTGTGCAATCCTATAGCACCCTTTTCTTAAGTTATTCTGCGGCTCCCCTCAGTACCAGCGGCAATGTCTGTGACCTGCTGTGTCCCCGGCTTGTGCTCCTCTGAACTGTGAATGCATGTAGGGCCAGGAGCACGGAGTGGCTGAGGCTTATTAACCCCTGAGCACGACAGCCAATGGAGAGATCCCGCTTCTCCAAACTTCTCTTTCCTCCGCAGGTCGCAGATCAAGCTCCCGACTGTCCAAGAGGGAAGTCTCCAGTCTGCTCAGTTACACTCAGGTACAGCTTTCCGCTTCGGTTCCAGCACTCAAGGACTTTCATGTTCCTCCTGGGCCTCCCTGACTTAGAAAACTGCGCATCTGTAATGTAGAACCTTACTTATATCATGTTTTTTACTGATTTGGAAACTTGGCTTTTACTGGATGTCTCTTACATTTGTGAAATTATTTTTCAATCTGGTTTGAGTTTTAAATTTGCGGTCCTCCTGTCTCAGCCTTCCAGAGTCCTGGGATTGTAGGCCTGAATTGTACTCACCTTTAAAGCTCACTGTTAATGCTGAATGGCTTCACTAAATTTTAATACAGTAAATTGGCCACTCATTCCTGGAATAGGCCCTATGAGGCCAATGGATAACTTTTTACAATGAAGAGAATCCAACCAAGGACCCTTGTGTGCTAGGCAAGCCTGCACTGATACATAGCCTTAACTCTTGAGTTTTTAAAAGTTCATCTCTTCATGATTCAAATTTAGATAGGATTTTGGTTTTGTAAGTGTGTCTGGTTTTGATATCAATTTATATGCTTCATTAAAGCTTCAAATTAAGATTTTTATATAAATTGGGAAAAACTTGTTTATTTTCAGATTTAAAATCATTCTACTTATTTTAATAAAGTTTCTACATTATCAGTCTTTCAAAGTAACTTTGTATATCATGGGTTTTTTTATTTAGATCTTCAGTTTTATAATTTGTAGACTTTTGTCAAGTTAACTACTTTTTTCAGAGCCATTGTCATACATTAGGCATAGGCAAAGATGATCACAAACAAGGAAGACCCATCCTTCTGCAGGTATGTTCTCTGAGGTGGAGATGGGCTCCCAGTCGGGGATCCAGGTGATACCCCAGAGCTGTGGAGAACACCTGCTGTGTTGCACTGAACCCTGAACCTTTCCTTGTGTGGCCCCGGCTAAGCGCTGAGCATGCAGCATTTGGTGCTTCCAGTATTTGAGTTGCCCTGTGAGGGAGATACTGTTGTTCATTTGTTATTTTTGAGGAACTAGGGATTCAGCTTGGGATCTTGTACCTACCAGGCAGGAAGCAGCCACCACCTAGCTGCATCCCTGGCCCAATACTGTTAATTAATTAATTAATGTTTTTTGAGACAGGGTCTCACTTTGTAGTTCAGGCTGGCCCTGAGCTCAGCCTCAAACTCACAGCAATCCTCCTGCCTCTCTCTCAAGTGCTGGGATTACAGGTGTGAGCCACCATCCCTGGTCCAACTGTTATTTTAAAGGGGGAAGAGTGTAATTGAACAAGGCCATAGGGTTGGTGACCAGCCAAGTTCTTTGTTTTTGAGATGGTTTTATTAGGTTCAAGCCATCTTTGAACTCATACATCGCACAGACTGGCTCAAAATGCTTTAGCCTCGAGTGCTGGGGTTATAAGCGTGAGTCGCCAGGCCTAGAGACAGGCTGTTTTTTTTTTTTTTTGAGACAGGGTCTCGTTTTGTAGTTCAGGCTGGCTCTGAGCTCAGCCTCCAACTCATCACAGCAATCCTCCTGCCTCTGCCACCTGAGTGCTGGGATTACAGGCGTGAGCCACCACGCCCGGCACTGTGGTATGTGGTACTGATTGCTGCTGGGCGTGAGTCTCCATGTCCAGTATTGTATATGGTTTCTGGGGATCGAACCCAGGTCCTTGCGCTTGCAAGACAGGCGCCGGAACCACTGAGCTAAATCTGTGGCCGACGGGCTGGTTTTTTAACAGTTGAGCCAGACCTCTATCTATTCTGGAAGGAACTTACTTTTTTTATTTTGAGACCGAGTCTTGCTTTGTAGTTCAGGCTGGCTCTGAGCTCAGCCTCAAACTCACATCACAGCAATCCTCCTCCCTCTGTCTCCCAAGTGCTGGGATTACAGGTGTGAGCCACCACACCTGACACTGTGGTATGTGGTACTGATTGCTGCTGAGTATTGTATTTGGTTACTGGGGGACTGAACCAGGGCCCTTGCTCTTGCAAGATAGGCATTGGAACCACTGAGCTAAATCCCCGACCCAGGAGCTCACATTTTTATGTTCTCTTGGTATGTCAGGAATGGTGTGAGGCTGCAGATTTGTACTTGGGGTCTTCCTGGTATAATGCAGAGTTAGTGTCATGGCATAACTGTTATGTCATGAAATATCTCCAGGACAGGGGTGTAACGTAGTGGCACCTCACCTGCCTCACAAGCACAAGGTCCTGAGTTTGATCTCTGGTGCTACAAAAAGAAAAAGGTATCTCCCTTGAGCAGTTAGCCTGTGTATTACCACGTACTGTGAGCAATGCATAAATGCCAGCTTGGCCTGCTGGCTGTAGCCAGTCAGTCTTGTACATTGCCTTCCTCTCATTTCTACTGTATTGCTTTGGGGTTTGGTCCTATTTTCTATTTCTTATTTATTTGGTCCTGTCTGGCATTTGTTTTCCTGTGGAGAGATGTTATAAAATTTTTGTGGGTGGAAGAGTGTTTGCCTGGTATCTGCAAAGCTCTGGTTCCATCCCTAGCTCCTTCAGTGCCACAAAAAACAAAAGGTAGTTGACATGAGTGTTAGATTAATACTATGATAGGTTTCAATATGATTGACTGCAAAAATATCTCATTGTAAAAATGAGATAACTGACAATATGGGTCTCCATGATTTAATGCTAGGAGATTAACATTAGGATGGATTTTAATAGTTTTATTTTTTTACTTATTTTGCCAATGACTTAATTTTATTGAAATATAGTTCAGAGCCTTGTGGCTGGGCATGGTGGTGCACACATGTAACTGCAGCACTATAAAAGGCTGGAGGATCACAAATTAGATCACATTCTGAGAAATTTAGCAACTTAGTGAGGCTCTGTCTCAAAAAAGGCTGGAGATGCAGTGCAGGGAAAAAGCCCTAGGTTCAATCCTTAGGATTGGGGAAAAAAGCTCATTGTGTTTCCTTTGCAAAGGATCTGACGGGCGATGGAGATGGGGATGGCGAAGGGGAAGATGAAGATGGCTCTGACATCCCGGTGATGCCGAAACTCTTCCGTGAAACCAGGACTTCGTTGGAAAGCCCAGCAGTAAGTTCCCACCTGAACAGCCAAGGCCTTTGGCATCACTCAGTCCTGTGTAGAAAACATGCATCTCCCTGAGAGAGTGGCACAGAAATGACAGCGCGATGGCAGTGAGATACAGGCAGTGTCATGGTTGGAACATTTCATTTCACGTGCTCTGCAGTTCTTTTCTTTTTTTTTTTTTTCGGTACTGAAGATCGAATTTGGTGCCTTGTGCTTGCAAGGCAGGACCAGAACCACTGTGCTAAATCCCTGGCTCCGTGCTGTTCATTTCTTTCCTGTGGCAGATGTATTGGATCTGTCTTGGAAGAGCTGGGTTGATGGTGGTGCTGGGGCAGGAGCTCCTCTGTCTGTGTCCTGGGGTGGCCTCTCCTTCCTGCAGGTCGATGCTGTGGTCACACATGGTGTGAGGTTGGACCGGGAAGGCCGTGACCGCTCATGACCATCCAGGCCCTACTAGACACTTCCACATGTGGTATAATCACACCTGCACACCTGCCAGGCATGAGGTGTGTTATTCTCACTTGACACATGAGGGAAGATTCCAATAACCTCCATATACTTCTGCATCAGCTCTTATTCATCTACAAAATTTCAGCATAGGGAGACCCAAAATTATGCTCTTTTGAGAAAATGTAGGACTTAAAGTGCTTCTGACTTGACTATTCCAGTAATTGGCATTACACTACTATTTTGGAAAGAAAAAGATAGGTTTAAGGTCATTTTATTTTTCCTTTTTTTGTGATACTTAGGATTGACCTTAGGACCTTGAGCTTGCAAGGCAGGCATGGCAGGGAGCTCCCTGGCCTGCATTTTATTTATTTATTTATTGTTTTTTTTGAGACAGGGTCTCGCTTTGTAGTTCAGGCTGGCCATGAGCTCAGCCTCCAACTCACATCAGCAATCCTCCTGCCTCTGCCTCCCAAGTGCTGGGATGACAGGCCTGAGCCACCACGCCCGGCACTGTGGTATGTGGTGCTGATTGCTGCTGGGCGCGAGTCTCCACACCCAGCATGGTATATGGTTACCGGGGATCGAACCCGGGTCCTTGTGCTTGCAAGGCAGGCGCCAGAACCACTGAGCTAAATCCCCAGCCTGCATTTTATTTTTCAAACCTAGTTTGTAGGTGCAGATTGCAGTTCAGTGCTGTGACAAGTAGGATCTGTTGTGGACTGGACTGTCCGTCACATGACTGTCTCACCTCCCTCAACCCGGTTCACAGAGCAGTCTCTGGATTGGAAGTCAGGCTAGAAATTCCCATCCACTTAATGACCTTGCTCACTTCCAGTTGGTTTGAGGTCACCAGGGTTCCTTGGCCACCTCCAGAGCGAATGCTCGGCCTCCTGCCGTTGTCCCTGTCCTCCGGGTACCTGAAGTCCCGTGCTTATCCTATCTTGCTTCTAGGTTCGAACTCGAAATAACAGCAATGCTTCCAGTCGGGAGAGGTACAGGCCCTCCCCACGTTCCACCCGAGGCCGGCAGGGCCGCAGTCACATGGATGAGACCCCCGTGGAGTTCCCGGCTACTAGGGTTGGTCCCCTTACCCCAGTCTCTAATGGGAAGTCTGCCTGCCTCATATACCTGGATGTGGCAGTGTACTGGGTCCTTTGTGCACACTCACTCACCTGCTTTTTCAGCGTCTTGCCTTTCTTTCCCTCCTGGGCACGGGTAAGCTTTTCTTTCCTAGGCCAGTAGCTTCTCTTCCTATCGTGGTCCTGAATGGAACCATGTATGCAACGCAAGAAATCGCTGTTCACTGGGCTTTTGCCTGAACTTGGAACTGAGCTGGTGGCCTCTGGTTTCCAGAGCTATTTTCTCGCTTTACACCTTCAGCTGCCTTTAGGCTTTTGGCAGCCCCAGCGGGCCCAGCAGGGTCTGCTTTGGGCCAAGCTGGGCATGCAGTGGGCGCTTCAATCAGCGGCCCGGTCTGAGCTCAGGCCTGGGAGCCTCTCGTTACTGTGTCTCATCTCTCGTGCTGTGTCAGCCTCTAGATGCTTGCAGTGACTTTGCTACCACTGTGGGCACATTCGCTCCTGGAAAACTATTCTCCGTGGTTTCTGCCTCCTTCACTTGTTTCTTCACCCTTTCTCCGTGTCTGGGAAGCCACTGGGAGAACATGGTCTCTGTCACCAATTTGCTTTGCTGTACTAGGGTACAAACTATTTCCTTATGTCCACAGTCCTTGAGGCGGCGGGCAACTGCATCTGCAGGCACACCCTGGTCGTCCCCTGCCTGCCCCTACCTCACCATCGACCTCACAGATGACGAAGTAACGCCCCAGAGCAGCAGTACCCCTTACACCAGCCTAGCCCAGGACAGCCAGCAGGACAGCTTGGAGTCCTCGCAGGTGGATGGGGAGTGCAGAGATACAGACGATGTGGAGTACCAGGTACATAAAAGGGTGTGTCTGAAGACCTTAATATAAGGAAAGGAAAACAGTTGCCACTAGTGGTACAATTTTTATCATTTGTATTTATTTTGGGAATTTTTGTTGTTATCGTTGAAGATAGAGTCAATATATACCAGGCTGTCCTTGAACTCACAGGAACCATTCTACCTCACCCTCCCAAGAACTAGAATTGCAGGCATGCACCATCACACCCAGTTTAATTTTTTTTAGTTTGTTTTGAGATATGGTCTCACTTGGTAGTTCAGTCTGGCCTTGAACTCACTATGTAGCCCAGGCTCGACTCAAACTCACCAGCGATCCTCCTGCCTCTGTCTCCTGAGTTCTGAGATTATAGGCGTGAGCCACATGCCCGGCAATTGTTTGATTTTTTTAGGACAGGGTCTCCCTAGGTAGTCTTGAACTTGTGATCCTCCTTCAGCCAACATAATACTGAGATTATGTACATGAACTACTCTGCTTGTGTGACTTTCCTAATTTTTATCATTATATTTGACTATAAATAGCTTCCATATGCAACATGGTCTTTCCTTTATACTACTTAGTCCTATGTTAAAGGACCGTTGTTACATGAATACTGCTTTTCTGAATATTGTAGATGGAAGTATTGTTTGAGTATGTAATATGTTCTGTTTATGCACATCTGATTGTACACTGGCTTTTGACATTAAGAGCTATAAGTATATCTGTAATACATCCAGAAATAAGGTTCAGTTTAATGAGCCCATAGCATTAGAAGCTCTTTCCATAACTACATGTACTTTTGTTTTGTTTTTCGTTTTGAGACAGCCTTGCTATGTAGCTCAAACTCCTGCTGATCCTCCTGCCTCATCCTCCCTCCTTGGAATCCAGGCATTTCTCACCACACTCAATTGCTTTTTTCCCGATGTGTAATACTTTAGAGTACATTGTAGTGTGGAGGGTTGCACCCTGGGCCTTCACACTGAGCTACATCCACAGTCCTTTACTTTTCCAAATTTTTTTTTTTTTTTTTTTTGAGATAGCAGATTGTCGCTTTATGATTCAGGCTGGCCCTGAACTCACTATGTAGTTCAGGCTAGCCACAAACTCTCAGCAGTCATTCTGCTTCTGCCTCCTGAATGCTGGGATTACAGGTGTGAGCCACCATGCCTGGCCTCAGTCATTTACTTTTAAAGACACAGGGTCCTGCCTACTGCCCAGGCTCGACTCAGACTTGCAGCCTTTCTTCCTCCGCCTTCCAGAGTGCTGAGGTTGCAGGCATGACTGCTGCCCCTGTATAGATATGCTCTGGTAATTTGATATCTGACTTTTCCCCCTTCAGGACTGAGATGGATCAAGGGCTTGTTCATGCTAAGCATGTGGATGCCTATTGAGCTCCACTTCTGGGCTGCTCATGTTTTATGACAAATGAATTATTGCCATCAGTGTCGCTAGAATAGGCTTGATTTAACTATGCTGGTCTTTTGTTTGTCACTGATTCCTTCACATGTTTTTTCTTCCAGGATGGGAAAGAGTTTGGCATAGGGGACCTTGTTTGGGGAAAGATCAAGGGTTTCTCTTGGTGGCCCGCTATGGTGGTGTCCTGGAAGGCTACCTCCAAACGCCAGGCTATGGCTGGCATGCGATGGGTGCAGTGGTTTGGTGATGGCAAGTTTTCTGAGGTGAGTGGAGGGTGTAGGCAGGGTCTATAGCCCTCAGGCCTGAGGTCTGACCTCCCTTTCTTTCATAGTTTCTTTGATGATAGCTTTGTGAAGAAGGGTTTATTTATTTATTTATTTAGTTAGTTGTTTGAGACAGGGTCTTACTTTGTAGTTCAGGCTGGCCCTGAACTCACTGTGTAGCCCAGGCCAGCCTCAGACTCTCTGCAATCCTCTTGCCTTTGCCTCCAGTAAGTGGGATTATAGGCATAAGCCACCACGCCTGGCATTTTGATATGTGGTCCTGGGATCGAACTCAGGACCTTGTGCTTGTTAGACAGATGCCAGAACCACTGAGCTAAATCTTTGACTCAGTGAAGAAAGGTTTCACCAGGCCTGGACAATCATCTTTGCTGTGTTATTAAGGACAAACTATAACTGTGATGGCCTGGTTGAACAGATATTTGGATTTTATGTGGTGAGGGCTGGAAAATACTGTGGAGCATGTACCATGGTGTTTGCATGTATTTCTCTGGGGCAAAGTCGCTAGTATGGCCAAGTAGGGAGCTCAGACTCAGAAGGACAATGTGAAGTTCCTGATGTACAGCAAGATGGAAAGTATGGAAGAACATCTAAAGGAAGGCAAAGATCTCTAGGAATATGTCTCAGGGATGCAGACTCATTTGAAGATTAGGTTCTTTTACATGAATGATGGTGCTTTGGAGTGTTAGGCAGGATTAAGTAGCAGAAATACGGTAGACTGAAGACACCCAGGTTCCCTTTCATTGGACACAAATTCTATACCCAGCAGAGGGCGTGGAAGGACCAGTGTCCTGGTCCTGTACTGGCTCTGAAGTGTCTGAAGCCTGGGATTATGTAGGCAATTAACTCCTTTGAAATTAAGGAAGATGTAATTGTAATTTTTTTTGTAATTTGTAATTTTGTTTTAAATTTTCTTTGTTTTTAATTTGGTACTGAGAATCGAACTTGAAACTTTGCTTTGTGAGGCAGGCACAGGAACCCCTGAGCTAACTAGCTCCTTGTCCCAACTCTAATTGCCTGAGCTTAGTGAGGCATGAAATCTGCTTAGTGAGACAAGGTCTGATGCATATAAGATGCAGATCAGAACTGCTAGAGTTTTGGAATGGGATTGCTGTATAGATCTGGCTTTTTGGCTGAATAAGGGCCAAAAATTGAACTGTGTGGGATAAGTCTGGGTGCTGTGCATGTTAACTGGAACAATTGGCACTTTCTTAACAATGATGGGTGGCTAAACCTCATGCAAGAGGGGTGGGGCTCTGGGCTGCATGTGAAAGTGAACACGTGTATACATGCTAGAGCCCTTGTGTCTTGCAGTTCTGCACAGTACAGTGTCCTACGGATGTGACAGAGAGACACATAATCATTCTTACTTGGTGCCAACTAGTGTTCTGTAACATTGACATGAGTTTCATTGATAAAATGGGTACAGATGAAAGTTTTGTGCTCAAGCGTAGCATAGGAAGAAGAACATAGACAGAATCACAACTACAAGTGCATCTAGAGTGAAGTCCAGGACTGATTCTGCTATAACAGGAAAGTTAGGGCTATATGCAGGAGCACGGGGATGTATGTAACTGTCTCTAGTTGTAGGGTTCCACTTTGACATGTGAGGGGCGGTCCATGGTGTCCAGCTTTTGGCTATAAGGTGTATTAGAATTCTGCTCTATTTCTCTTTTCTGTTTTTTCATTTTTTTCTTTTGGAGTCTATCTCTGAGCTCTCTGGCTAGGGATAGCTTCTAGGCAATAGTGTTGAACCTCTAGAGCCTTCAGTGATACAAACACCGCACTGTGGTGTGCATGCCATAGTTGTAGCGCCACTGCTGTAGGCTAAGATGTATAAGAGCTCTCCCTTCCGATATATGACCCCATGGGGTATGTGCTGAACCTCAGGCACAGGGGTGGGGGTGGTGATGATGTCTTTTTTTTTCCTTTTAGGTCTCTGCAGACAAGCTGGTGGCTTTGGGGCTGTTCACCCAGCACTTTAACCTGGCGACCTATAACAAACTGGTTTCTTACCGGAAGGCCATGTACTATGCCCTAGAGGTAACATGTGATTGAGAGGGGCCGAGTCCTCAGCAGTGAGGAATAATAACCCACCCAAAAGCAAGATGGCTGGGAGGGGCAGGGCCTCTAGCAAAGAGGTAAATGCCACTGGAAAGTGGCTTTTAGGCCTGTCTGGGAGGGATCTGAGGCTTTGCCAGGAGCTCCGATGACAGCTGAGTTGAGAAGGAGGAACCTTGGCAAGTAGTGTATTAATATCAGTAAGTGGGGATGGGAGACCTCCAAGCTTTCTTTCTTGGAGAAGTGTGGGGTGCAGGGCCAAGCTTGGGCAGCCGCTGACACCAACAGCCTCCACCCCTTCTCTGGGGCCACACTGTCCCCTGTGAACTGTTTGGCTTTGTTCTGCATTCCAGCTCTACTGGAACTGCTTTTGTCCTCCGAGAACTTTCAGGCAGCCTCTCTGCTAGTTGCCAGATGCCTAATTAGACACGAAAATCCACACAGTCCATTTACTAATGGATATCTGACCAGGGCCCCAGTTTCATTAGGACAATAAAACAAATCTGGTGCCTTAGGCTAGTGAGAGGACAAGCTGATTCTGCTCCGAAAAGCAGCAGTGCTGAGTCAGGACCCACTGCTTTGAGTGGGGGCTGATCACTCAGATTCTCCACAGAGCAGTGACCCGCTTGGTTTCTGTGGAGACTTCACCCCCTCTGCAGCCATGGCCTCGTGCCTGTCTCCCCCCAGCAAGCCATTCCTTCCCCACATACCTCAGTCTAGGACAGCTGTCAGGCTATGAAAGGGGCTAGTGTGAGGCCTCAGCAAGGGGGCTCCCTGGGTAGGGCCTGGCAGGCACCCTTTGCTTGCCCCATTCACTGCAGACTCCGTCTTTATATCTCTGCAGAAAGCCAGGGTGCGAGCTGGCAAGAACTTCTCCAGTGGTCCTGGAGACTCACTGGAGGACCAGCTGAAGCCCATGTTGGAGTGGGCCCATGGGGGCTTCAAGCCGACTGGCGTCGAGGGCCTCAAGCCCAACAACAAGCAACCAGGTGGGAATGAGTCCCTGGCAGCACGTGCCACCTCGGGCGGGAGCAGCCCTTGCACACATGTCCGACCTAGCGCTCCTATATGGCTGGGCCTAGGCCCATCTCTGTGCTCTGTGGAGCCAGGGTGATGAAAGAGTCGGCGTCTGACAGCAGACTGGGCCTTCTCCGCCCTTCCCTGGTCTCTTTCCTACAAAAAGTCCTGGGTATACAATTGAGATTGAATCTCTTCTGAAAATTGTGATAAATGCTTTTTTTAATAAAAGGGATTGAAAAAAATTCATTCTCCCCAAAAAAGAACAATATGTCATATCCTAACATTTTGACCGATACCATATCTCCTTTGTTATATCTGTGATTTCCTGAAGTTTAGGCGGTCTTAACAACAGTCCATTTAATGTGATGTTTTGTTTTGTTTTGTTTCTCCCAAAAAAGTGGTTAATAAGTCGAAGGTGCGTCGTACAGGCAGTAGGAAATTAGGATCGAGGAAACACGGTATTTCCTTCCCATCTTTTGACTGTTTTATTTCCTTTGGTCTATCGTTTTTGATTTCTTAGAATGTACGGTGGTCACTGAAAATAATCAAATTTCTTAAGCTGTGGTCTGAATTCGCCCTCCTCCCCACTGCTCCCCATCCTCACCGACACTCTTCTTCCCACGGGGTGCACAACCTTACTGCTTTTCTGAACACCTTTGGGATCCTTGCTTTCCCTTTGTTCTCCACATTAATACTGTAAGCACTACCAAATACCCTTTGTCACTGAAGAGTGCTTGTGATTTTGGATGACTGATATTCTTTCCTAGGTGAAGAGTTCAATTTAACCATGCCCATTAGGATTCCACAGATTGAGCAGTAATGTAAATGTAAATAGAATTGTAGAATCTCATTCATAGAATAAGAGCCAAAGTAAATTATTTTCTAGTAATATCATTGAAAACAAAGAGAAAAGGTGAAATTAATGTTATTCATATTTTGTCTAACCTAATATTTCCAAAATATTAGTATTTCTTCAGTCATTGAAATTGAGTTTTCACTTGTCCATTTAGTACCATCTTCAAAATAATGTGTTTTATAACACAGCTCAGTTCTGATATTCAGTGGGGTTTGTTTGAGACAAGGTCTCACTTTGTAGTTGAGGCCAGCCCTGAGCCAGCCTGGAACTCAGCAATCCTCCTGCCTCCCGAGCGCTGGGATTCCAGGTTTGAGCCACCATGCCCAGCACTGTGGTGTGTGGTGCTGACTGCTACTGGGTGTCAGTCACCACACCTGGCATTGTTATATGTCAGTTACCAGGGATCAAACCCTGGCAAAGCAGGCACTGGAACCACTGAGCTAAATCTCTGGCCTTTTTCTTTTCTTTTCTTTTTTGAGACAGGGTCTCACTTTGTAGTTCACCCTGAGCTCACTTTATAGCCCAGGCTGGCCTTGAACTCAAGGCAATCCTCCTGCCTCTGCCTCTCAAGTGCTGAGATTACAGGCAAGAATCATCATGCATGGCATTGTTGTGTGGTTACTGGGATTGAACTACTGAGCTAAACGTCCGGCCCCTGATGCTTAATTTTGATTGCTACGGATTTAGCTCAGTAGTGCCCACTTACCTTGTAAGCACGAGTGCTGGAGTCTTATCCCCAATATAAAAAAAAAAAAAAAAAGATTTGGTATGTTGCGTTTGTGTTGAATATTGACTAATAATACAAATACTAACTTTGAGTATATTACCTACATTCATAATATCTCTACTTGCAGAAGTAGATTCAAGGAACCTGTGTTGTAAGCCTATTCCCAGTTTTCAGGCAGCTAAAGCAGGAGGAGCCCGAGTTGAAGACAAGCCTGGATTAAACTTTGAGACCCTGTTTCAAACACAGCCCTAGTTTTAGAAAAGTTCATTAGTCTGACCCCATGGGTTAGTAATAGTCACTTGTTGATTTTTTAAATTGACATTAATGATCAATAGAAAATTCAGTTAATTCCTTGGTTACCAGTTGTTTAAGCTCTGGTTCCCAGGTATGAGGGATTCAAGTCGGGTCCTCTTCTGGGCTGCCCTTTGTGTGCCCTGTACACCCAGTGTGGGTCCCTTGTCATGCCCAGGTGGCAGCTGGCTCCAGGCACTGTAGTCTTGTCTGGGTCCTACCTTCTCTCTAGACGTTGAGCAAAGCCATGGTTACCTTCTTATCTTCCACAGAGAACAAGAGTCGAAGACGCACAGCTGATGACTCTGCCGCTTCTGACTACTGTCCCCCAGCCAAACGCCTCAAGACCAATTGCTATAACAACGGCAAAGACCGAGGAGAAGATGACCAGAGTCGAGGTGACCCGGGAGGAGGAGTCTGAAGTGGCAGAAAGCAGTGAGGGGAATAAGCCGAGGCTCCCTGCCCTCATCTCCTGTCTTCTTCTTCCCTCAACAGAACAAATGGCTTCCGATGTCACCACCAACAAGGGCAATCTGGAAGGTACTTTCCCTCCTGTCTGCCCTATCTTTGCATCCATATTCCTCTTCCCCTACCTGGGTTTAATGTGCAGCTTTGGGCATTAGCTAAGGTTAAGCCTGTCTCTGCTCCCTGTACTTCCTTGCTCCATTGTGTAGACTGAGAATGATTTTGCCCCTGTGGTAAGACAGTAGAAAGGTTGAGGTAGGATAACAGGAACCTGGGTCACTTCAGTGAGAACCCAAGTGTAAAACTTGAATGAATCAGTCAAAGGCAGATACACTTAGCCATTGTCACACTTGCATGCGAACTTCACTGGCGCCAATCAGGAGCTCACACTGGACAGAAAACTGCCTGGAACAAACCAAATGGAATTGAATGAGTGAGGACTAGGGCTTCTCAGCCCTGTGTCCCTTGGTGCAGAAATATTTCTTGAGGTTCAGGGATTTAGCTCAGTGGATCTGGTGCTTGTCTTGCAAGCGCAAGGGCCCGGGTTTGATCCTCAGTAACTACATACAATACTGGGCGTGGAGACTCATGCCCAGCAGCAATCAGTACCACATACCACAGTGCCAGGTGTGGTGGCTCACGCCTGTAATCCCAGCACTCGGGAGGCAGAGGCAGGAGGATTGCTGTGATATGAGTTTGAGGTTAGCTCAGGGCCAGCCTGAACTACAAAGCGAGACCCTGTCTCAGAAAAACCTTTTTTTTTTAAAAAAAGGAAATATTTCTGGAGTTGTTGGTGAGTGAGGGATAATAAAATGTGTACCCCCTTAGGCCTGGGATTTAGCTCAAGTGGTACTAAGCTCACCTTGTAAGCATAAGAGCCTAAGTTCAATCCCTAGTACTGCAAAAAAAAGAAAAGAAAAAAATTGTGCACCCTCTGATGGAGAGACTCTGAGGAAAGCTTCAGTTTGGATCCGTTTAGGACAGTCCTTGCACTTGTACCTGTAATCCTTCTTCATATACCCTATACACTAGCTGAACAGAGTAACCTACTTTCAAGGATCTGGCCCTGTGGCTGCAACCATGTGCTATTTTGCTGCAGTATGGTCACGGTCTACACATGTCTTCAGCCAGTCAGCCATGTAGAGTCATCACAAATGCTTTCAATGTCTAGTCCTTAAAGAACGTGCACGCTCTTAGAACTCCTTGCTTGGTGTCCTGGCTCCATCTCCTTCCCAGGGAAGCCCTCTGCTTATCTTGTGTCACCTTCTGTTGTTCGTGTGACATTGGCTTTTCCAGTCTCGGAAGTGGGGTGGAGCTTTGAAACACTGGAGGAGAACAGAGCATAAGCACGGAGCGTGGCATAAGGCTTCAAGAGGCCTCGACACATTGCTGAAGTAAATGGTCAGGAAATAGCTGTCCCAGGCTTCAGCAGCTGTGCGAGGGCTGTAATGGCATAATCTCTGACCCTGTTTTTCTTACAGATAGCTGCTTGTCCTGTGGTAGGAAAAACCCTGTGTCTTTCCACCCGCTCTTTGAGGGTGGGCTTTGCCAGACATGCCGGGTAAGTCCTCTGAGCCTAGCCTGGACTTTATGCCCCCTTTTCCCTCTGCACTTTCAACTTAACTCCCCCAAAATAGCACCTGCCCCAGTGCAGACAGTGGAGCCTCCCAGGGTCCTTTCACCCCAACAGACAACAGCCAGTTTCCCTGTAAAGTGCACCTGGTTATTGGCTACTAGTTCCTTGGATATGTCCTAAGGCCACAGAAGAGGGTAGGCTGGGGCTGGCTGGCTGTAGTCTCTTATTTTTGAGCATTTGTTTCTCTGCCCACCAGGATCGCTTCCTGGAGCTATTCTATATGTACGATGATGATGGATATCAGTCTTACTGCACTGTGTGTTGTGAGGGCCGCGAGCTGCTTCTCTGCAGCAATACGAGCTGCTGCCGGTGAGCACAAGTGTTTCCTGTGGTTTCTGCAACCCCGAGGCAGCTGTCTGTTTAATACTATCCCAGACACAGGACTGGACGTGTTGTGAACTGGAGGCAGGGTACTGGGTCATTGTGTAGGGCAGCTGGTGTCCGTGTGTCCAGAACTGGAATCTGCATAAGGATGATCCAGGTGTGTGAAGGAGGGGAATGAGTTGCCCAGAAAGGCTCCTCCTTGGAGCTTATTTGACTAGTGTGCAGACTGTGTTTCTTTGGCTGTAGATTTAGGAGTAGAATATGCAAGGCAGGGGCAGGGATTTAGCTCAGTGGTTCTGGCGCCTGTCTTGCAAGTGCAAGGACCTGGGTTTGGTCCGCGGTAACCACATGCAATACTGGGTGTGGAGACTCATGCCCAGCAGCAACCAGTACCACATACCACAGTGCTGGGTGTGGTGGCTCACACCTGTAATCCCAGCACTCAGGAGGCAGAGGCAGGAGGATTGCTGGGATATGAGTTGGAAGTTGAGCTCAGGGCCAGCCTGAACCACAAAGTGAGAACGCTGTCTCAAAAAAGGAAAAAGAAAAAAAAAAATGCAAGGCAGAAGTTTGTTAGACCTCATTTGCGTGAGCTACACTGTGGTGCATGGAGCAGCAGAGGCCTGAGAGGTTGTTGACTTCTCTGTGGTAGAGCTGCCAGGTGACAAAAGTGTCATTTTCTTTGGTCTCTTGGTACAGGTGCTTCTGTGTGGAATGCCTGGAGGTGCTGGTGGGCGCAGGCACAGCAGCGGAAGCGAAGCTGCAGGAGCCCTGGAGCTGCTACATGTGTCTTCCGCAGCGCTGCCATGGTGTCCTACGACGCAGGAAGGACTGGAATGTGCGCCTGCAGGCCTTCTTCACCAGCGATGCAGACCTGGATTATGTAAGCCACACCCACAGGTCCCAGGGCACCGGGTCTGGAACCCTCTGGAATGCTCAATAATGAATGCAGATGAAGACACATTATTCCAAGGAGCCTGTCTGAATTCAGAGGCTGAGGGCCTGCTCATGAACAGGGCCACAATTCTGTCCCTCACAGTTCTGACTTCTCAATGTGTCAGTTTCGCAGGACTGGTGAAGAGGAGCTGGTAGAACTACATCTCCTTAATCTGTTTGAAGAGGGCAAGGATGCTCGTAGCTTACTACTTGAATTGTTTTTTTTCCCCAACTCCTCTGACACATTTTTGTAAGAGTGAATTTACCATTCTTTAAGGGAGTCGTGCTTGCCTGGGGTCTATGCACGCATATGTGTGTGTGTGTGTATGTGTGTGTGCGCGTGTGTGCATGTAATGTCATCTATAAATTGCTGATTTGCCCTTCTTGTCTTAACACTTGTGATCTTCCTGGATCGGCTTCCTGAATAGCTGCATCTCATGGCCTTATCTTTTCCTGCCGACATTTGTAGTAGTATTGCAGCTGTTTCTACTATTCTGTGCCAAGTGCAGGCTGGCATGTTACATATTCTCTAGAAGTTGCAGCAAAGCTTCTGTGACAGCCACAGCAGGACTGGAGTCCTACTAAGGAGGATCATCCTGTGGCTCTCAGATGTTGAGATGGCCCACTCCCCACTCCTTCATCTCCCTTTTGCTTCTTCCTTATCTGGCAGGAGGCCCCGAAGTTGTACCCAGCAATTCCTGCAGCTCGAAGGCGGCCCATTCGCGTCCTGTCACTGTTTGATGGCATCGCGACAGGTGAGTGTGGTTCACCACCTGTGCACCTGCTCTTCTTTCTCCATTGTCTCACCAGCTGGCACTCTTGGTCCCCTTTAAAGGGCACATGCTTCAGTTCTTGCTTTTTGTTTATTTTATTCGGGTACCTGAAAAATGAATTTTCATTCCATGTACATCCAGTTGGCAACAACTACCATGGTTCTGAGTCTCAACCCTTGTCCCTTTCTTCCCCGACCTCTTTCCCTTTTTAAACATGGAGTCAGCACAGCCAGTCAGTAGTCATGGCACCCTTAGACCTTAGGGCTATGTCTTAATTAACACTTTTGAGTTTTACCTTGACTTCCATTCTTGTCTGCCTGGATCCCCTAGGGTACTTAGTGCTTAAAGAGCTAGGCATTAAAGTGGAGAAGTATGTCGCCTCAGAAGTATGTGAAGAGTCCATTGCTGTTGGAACCGTGAAACACGAGGGAAATATCAAATATGTGAATGACGTCAGGAACATCACAAAGAAAAATGTAAGGGCTCATCTCTTATCTCTTGGTTCATTGAAGCAGGATCTGACAATGTAGTTCAGGCTTGAATGCACTATATAGCCCAGTGGGCCTTGAACTCACTGCTATCCTCCTGCCTCAGCTTCCTAATTTCTGGAATTACAGGCACGTGCCACCATGCCCAGCTACTTACTCTCCTATGTCTGATTCCCGTGCCTTCTTCACACTCTGAATGAACCCTGTTTTTATCACACGTCACCACTGTCTGTAGCACTCAGGGTTGTGGGTATAAGAGAACCTGGTACTTCAAATTGTAATGGTAAGAATTGTTACTTAGCAATAATTTAGTGACTGAGGTCTTGGGAGTCCAAAATACTGGGGTTTCTGAGTGTTTTTTTTGATGTATGTGGTACTGGGGACAGAGCCCAGCACCTTGTGTACATATGTTAGGCGGTGCTCTACCTTTGAGATACAAACCTATCATTGAGCTTTCTTGGGTTAGAGGTGACCAGGGCTGCTGACCGAGCAAGATTCTAGAATTGCATTTCTTGATAATGAGTATCTTGGCCTTCTGTCCTTCTCCACCCTGTTTCTGTTCTGAGCCTGTTTTTCTCCTTTAGATTGAAGAGTGGGGCCCGTTTGACTTGGTGATTGGTGGAAGCCCGTGCAATGACCTCTCAAATGTGAATCCAGCCAGGAAAGGCCTGTATGGTGAGCACCCCTCCTTCCTGGAGGCCCTCAGAGACCCCGTGATGCCTGATCCAAGTAAGGCTTCCCGAGTAAGAGCTCCTTCCTCCTGTCCAACCTTCCCTGGGAACCTTCTGGTCTTTGGGTCCGTGTGCCATTGTAAATCCCTGGCCCCGAGAAGGACACTAACAAATAGTGCACTGCTGCTGCCTGTGTCCTTGCTGTGGTCATTCCTGAGTGCCTGCAAGGAGACCGGACATGGGGCACTGGAAATATGAGTGAAGCTTGCCCTTTGTTCTTTTTTCTCTGAGCAGAGGGCACTGGCCGACTCTTCTTTGAATTCTACCACCTGCTGAATTACTCACGCCCTAAGGAGGGGGACGACCGGCCATTTTTTTGGATGTTTGAGAATGTCGTAGCCATGAAGGTTGGTGACAAGAGAGACATCTCACGATTCCTGGAGGTGAGAGGGCGCAGGGTCCTGACTGTCAAAGACAACTTGGGTGCTGAAGAGGGTGTGCCTTAGATCTGGGAGTGGATGATTCTGTGGGTTCTTTAGCACATTGGAAACCATTATCACTAACATTACAAAAACCATGGACTCAGCTTTTAGTCTAGAAAGTTCATACTAATCTTTAAGGTAAAGAGAGTATATATTGCTTAATATGTATCAAGCTGTGTAATAAATACTTTTTGTACACTGAAGTCATTTAATTTTCCAACAAATGTAACAGCTTAGTTATGTATGAAGTGATAGCACATTCTGTCATTTGACAAGACCCAGGGGATTTATAGAAGTTGGAAACTTTAGACAAGTCTGTCCTTCAGCCAGACTTTGGATGACAATTGGTCCGTTTCTTTTCTGATTGGGTGGATCTGTACCTTTTCTGTACCCAGGGAGCGGCCTGTCATGTGCACTAATTCAAGCTTTGTTCTCATCAGTGCCTAAATTCTGATGAATGTGCCTAGCAGTTCCCTTCCTCTCTCCCTGCAGTGTAATCCAGTGATGATCGATGCCATCAAAGTCTCTGCTGCCCACCGAGCCCGATACTTCTGGGGGAACTTACCTGGGATGAACAGGTAACACAGAGAGCTATGAGTGGGCCAGCTGACAGTCATTTTTGCCAATGGCGTCACTTCTGTTATTCTAGTTTTCTAGAAACTTATGGCTGTGTTAAGAAACAGCCGTGCTCTTGGCTTCAGACCAACTTGTTGCGTTGTGATCCCTATTAATGATGTGCAGAAATACATGGGAATTGGTCAGGATCCCTTGGGCTTACTACTGACTTGTTCTAACTGCAAATGGTGCTGCTTTTTTTTTGAGACAGGGTTTCACTTTTGTAGTTCAACTGACCCTGAGTACAGCCTTGAACTCAGAACAATCCTCCTGCCTCTGCCTCCCGAGTGCTGAGATTACAGGTGTGAGCCACCACACTGTATGTGGTACTGACTGCTGCTGGGTACGAGTCTCCTCACCCAGCATTGTTGTATGTGGTTACTGGGGATTGAACCCGGTCCTTGCACTTGGAAGGCAGGTGCTGGAACCACAGAGCTAAATCCCTGGCCCAGTGCTGGTTCTTAAAAGTCCTGTATTTATATTCTTGGGCCAGATGAAGGTGAGGATGTGACTTGTTGTTCCTTCTGCTTTCTGTTTCATTCTCCTTGCTGCTGTGGCGATACCTTAGTAGAAGGAAGTAGGTTGTTAAAGGTGGTGAGGCTGGATCAGTCTGGTGATGACAGACCAGATGATAGAGCTGAACTGGCGTGGGAGCCCAAATACTGTCTCCTTTCGATGTTCTTAAAAGAATTCTTCACCTTTTTGTCATACATCAAAGACCTCAGTGCTCTTTGGTTAGATACGTTTAGAAACAAACAAGTCAAATGGCTTTGCTGGGGATTCTCTAATTAATGTGCAAAATATGATGTGTTATCCCAGACTTGCAAAGGAGTCAAGCCAAGTCTTGGAACCATGATGATTTTCTGGTATTTAGTAAAGTATGGACTGAGGAAGTGGACATTTGGGTAGCTTGGTGGATTTCTGTTGGGTATCATGACCTTTCAACTTGCTAATTAACTAATCAGATGGTAGCATGTCTGTGTTCAGAATGAAATGGGCTTGTGCACCTAAAATTTGAGCTCTGTCTGTCAGGCAGTGTTGTTCTGCTGCTGTTTCAGTGGTAGACAACAACATGGATGTCAGTGGCTTTTGTAGGGATGACTTGCTAATGGCAGAAAGGTAGAAACACAGTCAAGGGTTGCAGTTGCATGACTGGAGAGGCAGGCATTGGAATGGTTTATGGCGAGAGTGTGCTACGCATGCCCGTAGGGCTCTAAATGAAGAAATAGAGCCAAGCAGTTACTAGAAAATTCCAGGCAGAAGAAAAGGGATAGGAATGCCTAGTGGGGGTGTCTCCATTTAGGACTGATGAGTGATTACTATGCCGTGCCACAGGAGTCAGCTACTGAGAACATAGTGAGTTGTGGCTCTGAGCTTTGTAGCATGTCATTCCTGTGGAGATGTAAAAGAAAGCTCCCAGGGCCGGGGATTTAGCTCAGTGGTTCTGGCGCCTGTCTTGCAAGCGCAAGGACACGGGTTCAATCCCCTGTTAACCATATACAGTACTGGGTGTGGAGACTCACACCCAGCAGCAATCAGTACCACATACTACAGTGCCGGGCATGGTGGTTCACGCTGTCATCCCAGCATTCAGGAGGCAGAGGCAGGAGGATTGCTGTGATGTGAGTTTGAGCTGAGCTCAGGGCCAGCCTGAACCACAAAACGAGACCCTGTCTCAGTTAAAAAACAAAGAAAGCTCCCAGCTAAGACACTCTTAAGGATAAGACTTTTGCTTATGCACTGGATGGTGGAGCAGAAAGGGTGGTTAGTGGCAGCTAAGCCTTGCTGGCAGGGTTATAGGGTGAGTATGATGAGTATTACTCAAGGTAAAACTCAAACTGGTTTATTCAGGCTTTAATTTTACTTTTGTACTCAGAGTTGGACCCAGGGGCTTTGTAGAGGAATATCCCTACTCTTTATCTTTTATTTTGATACAGGTTCTTAACTAACTTGCTAAGTTGACCAGGCCAGGTTTGAATTTACAATCCTCTTTCCTCAGCTTCCCAGAGTGCTGGAATTACAGATGAGCACCACTATACCTGGCTAGTTTATGCAATTTTTAATTCCTCAAGCCTGCGCAAGGCTAGGCTGACCTCTGTCCTTTTTTCCCTGATCCCTCAGCTCCTTTTGGTCCATGTAGGAAGATTTGGTTATTGAAAACTTGGAAGGTGAGACTAAGGCAGTCTGTGGAGTCTAGGGAAAGATTTGATTCCTTAACTCCACATGGGTGTTTTCTATTCTCATGTCCAAGGTCCTTTTGGCCTTGAACTTTCCTAAAATCTTACTGCTCTGCTCATTAACTCTGTGTACTGTGTAGCCATCTTACCTGGTTTCCGCTCTGGAACTGCTCAGTACCTTTTGGTTCTATCCCTTTCAGGTATGTTTACCACTCTGCATTTATAAAATCGATTTCTAGAGTGAAAGTTAAAAGTGTAATTAGTCTTTTTGTGAATCTTTTTGTAGCCTTCTCTGTGAGAGTGGCACGCACTGACAGGCCTTGGGAGCTTGCTTCTGAGCCACTAAATCATAGGGGAGGGATGTGCGTAGGAAGTCAAGTAGACTCCCACAGATGTAGTAATGCTTCTCACGTTAAATAGACAAGGTGCTAGGGATGTCACTGTTTGAGCACTGTCTCGGGATGTAAAGGCCCTGAGTTCCATCCCTAGGAAATCTATCAAATGGACCTGAAGCCCAAGAAGTTGGCATGACTCGCTCAAGGCCACTTAGCCAGTGAGCATTGTGGGGGTGAGCCCAGAGAATTCTCCTGACTCTGGATCACTGCAAGTTCAAGGCCAGTCTGAACTGTGCAGTGATACCCCGTTTCAGGGAAAAAAATAAAAAAAGCTACAGTCACACCCAGCGTTAGGCTGACCCCTTTTGACATGGCATGCAGGTTTTATGCACATGGCAGGATTGCTCTGTCAATCCTGGCAAGTGGGTTGTCCTCAGATCACCTAGAGACTGTATCTCTAGCCTGCTGTCTGCCAGGACACACTTTTACAGTTGAGGTCAGCCCCCTCTTGCCTTGTGGGTGCCTAGCTGAGGCCCCTCCACAGAGTAATGGGTTTTGGCTATTCCCAGGCCTGTGATAGCATCAAAGAATGATAAACTCGAGCTGCAGGACTGCTTGGAATACAGTAGGACAGCAAAGGTAAGATGTGCTTCCATATGGCCTGTACTGCCGTTCTCTGGTAGATGCACTTGGTGACCTTGGTGTGGTGTCCAGTTGATCCTACTCCTCCACATTGACTCCCTGGTGCCGGTCCTCTTTCCCTATATGATTGTTTATCCCTTTTCACCTACAGAGAGTAGGAGACATTCTTGATAAACACATACATAATCATTGTGGAAAAGGCAACTAGACTTTCAAATTGTTAACACTAGATAGATACATAGATACAGAATTCAGCTGATCCTTCCAATAATAAAATAATTTATATTTTTACACTAAAAAAATGAATTAAATGATATCAGTCACAGTTAATTCATTAAAATCTAATTCTTAATTTCTGCCTCAAGCCAAGATCCATTTGTCCAAATCGCAGTTGTCAATTCTGTGGTGGATCTGGCTGGTTTTTCCTTTTTATTTGATCTTCCTTGATTACTAACTGTTGTGTCTTCTTGTCCCCCATGTGATCTCAGTTATGTTCATTTTTTGCTTACTTTATTCTCCCTGAGGCTGGTCTTTCCTATTCACATACTTCTTGGCATTTGAGGGGAAACACAAAGTATGCTAATCCCTTCAAATCTCCTCGTTTCACTTCTTCTGCAAGCCTAATTCTGCCCCTTCTACTGCACCACTCCTCTGTCCTCCCTTTGCTCTGGGCGCTTTTGTTTCTTGACCTCATCTAGAGCCATTCCTTCTTGCTCACTCCATATTATTTTGTTCTCCAGTTAAAGAAAGTACAGACAATAACCACCAAGTCGAACTCGATCAGACAGGGGAAAAATCAACTTTTCCCTGTTGTCATGAATGGCAAAGAAGATGTTTTGTGGTGCACTGAGCTCGAGAGGTGAGCAAGCTGCACTCTGAGAGGGAAATGGTACTGAGGCAGAAAGGGTAGTGAGAAAGGAAGGTCCTTGACTTAATTTTAAGGAGTCTCACAGCCATTGGAGTGGGCTTGGAGTAGATGCGGAACCTGTTCACAGCCCTTGTTTACTGGCAGAAATGACAGGAGGTGGTGGTTGGGAATCTGAGATTGAGAGGATGAGACGGTACTGCCTGACATCTTCCCATCCCGAGTCACAGGATGGAGGAGGAACCAGCTAAAGGCAGCCCCATTGCTACTCCTTGGAATATTCTTTGCCAAATTGTTAATTATATATTTGATAACTGCATAAGCCATACCCTGTCTTCTCCCTTTCCCCTTTATGAGGTCAAGTTTATTTATTTAAGTATAAAGAACCGTGTCTGATTTTAGGTCTTCTGGATTTTTTTTTTTTTTTTTTTTTGAGACAGTGTCTTGCTTTGTAGTTCAGGCTGGCCCTGAGCTCACTATGTAGCCCAGGCAAGTCTCAAACTCACAGTGATCCTCTTGCCTCTGCCTCCTGAGTGCTAGGATTACAGGCGTGAGTCACCATGCCCAGTTTCTTTGATTTAATAATAGATCTTTTAGAAGGACTGAAGGGTAACTTTGTCCAGTCCATTCTGTGGATTCTTCTCAATCAAGACCTCAACATAATAAAAATTTGGGTAGAGTTGTTAGGCGAGTGGTGCCGATCACTGTCACTGTGTAGGTCTTGTACCTACTTAGTACAAGTGTTTAGCAAGTTGTAAAGCTGGGTAATCCTGGGATACAGTCATCTGTGTACGTCTACCAGGGCTGCTCAAACTTGTTCACAAAATGGGGATGCTTCAGAATACTCACTGTAACTTGTGTGAGTCTGATGCTTGACATTCTTCTGGTCTGTTTCTGTGAGTGACCTTGTTCCTTAAAGGAAATTGCCTCGCTTATTACATCATTGTGTTTTGAGGAAAGATACATGTACGTGGTTGCTGTATTGCTTGACATTTATTCATAGTTATGTTGATTCACACAATACATTCAAGAAAGTCCCCTGAGCATACCAAATCAGCAACAGGAACGTAGTGTTAGTGCTGACGATGCACCACACAGGCGTCCTCATTGCCACATTGGTCAGCAAGGACCGCAGAACCTGGGTCTCCTTGCAAGCAGTAAAGGGCTTATTCAAAGGCCCAGTGGCCCTGGCTGAAGGGTGGGACACAGGGAAGTCATGGCAGAGAGCGGCTAGCCACCTGGCCAACATGAGGACTTCCATGCACTCTTGGGAGGTTCGGGCACTTCTGACTCCCTGTCTTTTCACCCCGGTGCTCTCCCAGGATCTTCGGCTTTCCCGTACACTACACGGATGTGTCCAACATGGGCCGTGGTGCCCGCCAGAAGCTGCTCGGGAGGTCCTGGAGTGTGCCAGTCATCAGACACCTGTTCGCCCCCTTGAAGGACTACTTTGCATGTGAATAGTTCTGCCCAGGCCTCTGCTGGGGCCACAGAGGTGCCCTGGTCCCTGAAGGTGCTGCCCCCACTCTGCCCTTCCTCAGCCTAGCTGTGGGGTCTCACTGTACCTCAGTTTTCTCCTGCTCCATCTGAGCAGGGCCACCTAACCCTCTCTTGTAGGGCGAGCCTGAAGTGCCGCCTCCTTGCGCACAATTCAGACCTGGCTGCTCAGAGTGGCCAAACATGGTGCTCATTTTTCTTCTCTTTTAAAACTTGAAGTAGGTAGTAAAATGTTTTTTCTCCCTGCTCCTGGGCATACTACTCAGAGAAATGATAGCTAAAATACCAAAACTACAGTGCTGACAGCTCTCCAAGACTCAGGTTAATGCTTCAAAACAAACTAAGACAGTCATTGTAAAACTTAAGAAATGTCTGCAACTCCATGTTTACAGGAGCCTCGAGTTGTAGACACACAGTTGAGGGACATTTTAAGGGCCCAGGATATGTCTTTTCTAGGACTAGGGGAAGGGGAAGTAATGTGTATGTCTTTCTTGATTTTACCCCTGCCTCAAAGCTGCAAGGGCTGGAGTCAGCCTCTACAGTATTTGCTGTGATGACAATGATTTCAGCGGGGATGATGTCATTGTCAACACATTCAGGGCCATTTTCCCCACAAACCCAAGGGCAGGGGCCACCTTTAGCTAAATCCCTCCTCCTAACTGCAGTAGAACCCTCCTAAGAACTCAGGAAAGGGTGGCTGGATCTATCATGACCTGCCTCGCACTAGGTGGTCTGTTTCCATGCTTCTTCCTTCTATGAGGGGCCTGAAGGCGGAGGGAGTTCTGACGAGAGTCCCTCCCCCCAAGACGTCCTCTCTATAGACGGGTCCTCTGAGGAGAAGCCTGATGCCCTAATTCCTCATCTGTCTTTTAGACTCAAGAAGCTGTGACAGTCAGAACCAGAAGCACATTTCTCATGTTGCTCCTTCATCTAAGAGATGGTGGGGAACTGTAGTAAATGCTTGATCTCCTTCCAGAGATTTTTAAATCCTTTTTTAATTCCACAAAACATTTTTTAGGGGGATGGGAGGTCAGAAAAGCTGCATTTCAGAAATGCTGTCGTAATGGTTTTTAACACCTTTTTACTCTTCTTGCTGGTGCTATTACGTAGAATAAGGAACAACTATGACAAGTTTGTGGGGATTTATACAGTTTTTAAAATTCTCAGACTTCTATTTTTATGTTAAGGTTTTCATTAAAATTTTATTTGTAAATGGAGCCACATAACAAGTACGGGGAGAATATTGTGCCTTGTCTCAACATTTTTTTGATAATTTTTAGGCTGAACAATGATGGATACCTAGAGTTTACCTTACTCTTGTTTAATTAAAATCAGTATTTCTCTATAACAGTCTGGTGTCCTTTTTGTTATTGTACTAAAGTTCAAGGGTTGTTCATTGCTGGCAGGTCACTCACTCATTCAAGCACAGTGGGATACCCGGGGGCTCGGGAATGTGAGAAAACTCCAGTGATCCAGAATCCCTGCAAGGCTCCTCACAGCTGATAACTGACCCGCTTTCAGTTTCTCTTCTAAAAAGATGTATAGCGTGTGCTGCTGGTTTAGGAGCCACATTGATTAAATATCTAAATGGTTTCCAACCTTTCCTTGAAAGGCTTAATGTCCGGGACACCCCTTGCCATACCTTATTTCATAGAACCACCCACAAGAATGTTGGGATTCTTCTGCTGCACCTTATTCCCTATCTGTCCATTTGTATTATTGACTAAATTGAAACACTTTCCAATCACTCCACCTTCATTTACCTGGGGATAGTGACACAACTGTCCTGAGGCCAGAGTTAAAGGGAATACCTCAAGGAATATGGATAGATGGGGCATGGGGAGACTTGGTTCTCTGTACCCTCTTTTTGGGGGAGGGTAGGGTTGAGGAGGTTGATGCACATTATGTCTCATTATGTGGTTCATTTAGGATGGTCTTGAATTCAAGTAGCTCAGGGTGACCTTGAATTCCCAGTGATCCTCTTGCCTCAAGTCTCTCAAGTGCTGGGATAACAGGCATGCGCCACTATGCCTGGTCCTCATTTCTTGATTTATGAAATGGGTTATAATCATGGCTGTATCTTTGATAGTTGCATATCCTTTTTAAATTCTTTTTTGAGGTAAGATGCACCATTCTGGGAGGCAGTGTGATACCAGGTTGATGGATGGGAAAGGCAGAACAAGCTTGTATTCTATCTCCCTTCTCCAAACATTTCCTTGGATAGAGGATGTATTGGCTATTAAACTGATAAGAATATACCACACTTAATCTTAGGCAAAAGGCCAAGAAGTGGCAATTGCATATCGTAGGTCAGGTTCCCAAAGAGTAGCATACAGATAGCTGGACAGGAAAGAAACTTTAGGAATATGACATTATAGTATGAGGAGTTACCATGGGCTAGAACAGCTCAGTTGTCATGGTGAGACAACTGGCAATTAGCAAGAGGCTGCCCCTGAACTCCTCCCTCTGCAGTGTTGGGACTCTTAAGGGCCCTGGCCGCCCAATTAAGCCATCTTGTGTACAGTTCTGTAGCAAATGCCAGGACAAGATGAAGCAAAATAAGCAGCTGTGGCCTCAAAATCCCAAGAGAGGAGGTAGACTACCCCTTCAGGTGAGGGGCGTGTGGTGTGCTGGCCTGTTTGTGCAGCTGGCCCTCGGGGAGACTTTGGAGAGCTTTGCATGTAATTATTACTGGGTTTTCTTGGCTGAGGCTAAGGTGGGGTCTGAGTTTTTCTGTCCCTCCGGTAATGGGAGAACATGATGGACACACTGGGGAAGAGGTCACAGGTTGCATTCACTGTTTGTGTCCAGGCCCGGCACGTTGCCATGTTACTTGGAGCAAGTGATATATAAAAGGTGGGAATGGTCAGTTGTACCTGTGTCAGGATTATTGAAGTTCAAGGCCCTAATCTGGGTAGTCTTTTACCTGGTACCTGGCAGAAAAGCCCTTCACTGCTAAGGGGGGCATTGTGGAAGCAAGAGCCACTAGCCCTGTAGTATTCATGACAGTGATGACTGGGCACTGCTACGGTAGTAACAGTCCATGCTTATAAATAAAAAAGTCTTCCAAAGAGACAGGACTGGAGCGGGCCAGAGATTTAGCTCAGTAGTTCTGCAGCCTTCCTCCTCAAGGTCACAAGTTCAGCCCCCATACCCCCCCCCCCAAAAAAAGTGCGGGGAGCTCGGTGTGAAAGCCCTAGGTTCAATCCCCAGTACTCACAGAAACCAAAGATACAGGACAATGTTGTCCCCACTGCTAACTATGGCAGCATTGTCCCCTGTAGTTAGCCATTCCATCTTGCCAGGTTTCATTGCTGTTTGTCACTATATAGCCCAAGCTGGCCTGGTAATTGAAGCTGGCCTCTTACTTCAGCCTCCTAAATACTGAGATTATAGGTATCTGCCATCATGCTAATTTAAAAATTTTTTTTAGATTTTTAGAAAAGCTACAAGACTAGTACAAATAATTGCTAAATATGTTTCACTTGAATTCTTAAGGTATTAACAGTTTGCAACTTTTGCTATATTATTTGCTATAAGTTTTTGCTGAGTCACTGGAGAATAAGTTGCAGACAGTCCCTTTAAATCTTTTTATGTATATTCCATAATACTGGAATGTTCTTTCACAAAACTACAGTATAGCAGTCAGGAAATGAACATTCATTTACTTATTTTCTGGTCTATAAGTCTTGTTTAGATTTTGCCGGTTGGTCCTGTAATATCGTTATTGTGGAAAAAATGAGGTATTATCCTTTTTTTTTCTAGTCCAGTGCAGTCTAGAATCACAAGTTGCATTTGTTTGATATTTTTTATCTATTTAGACACGGTCTATATGTAGTTCAGCTTAGTCTTGAACTCACAGCAATACTCTTGCCTCAACTTTCCAAGTACTGGGACTTCAGGCATGTTCTACCATGCCTGCCAATTCTGATTTTTGAAACTCTTAATTTAAGATGACTACTGTGGCACCTGCTTGTAATCCTAGCATTCAGGGTTGCTGAGGCAGGAGAATGGCAAATTCAAGCCATTGTAGTGAGATAGTGCATCAAAAAGTGAAAAGGCAGCCATGGTGGAAGAAACCTGCAGTCCTGCAGTGATGTCGCTCAGTGGCTCCTTGCCTGCCTGGCAAGTGCGAGATCCTGAGTTTGATTCCCAGTACCAAAAAAAAAAAAAAAAGAAAAGGAAAAGAAAGTTGTAATCCTAGCACTCTCACCTGGGACAGGAGGACTGAGAGTTCAAACACAGTTTAGCAATTTAGTGAATACTATCTCAAAATAAAAAATGGCCAGGGATGTAGATCAGCGCAAAGAATTTAGTTTCAATTCCTGGTACCACTACGACCACCACCAAAAGACTGAGGATGTAGCTTATTGTTAGTATCCTGTGTTCAGTTACCCTTTATGAAAGCAAAAACTCTCAGCCCTGAAATACAGAGTTTTTTTTTTTTTTGAGACAGGTTTTGCTTTGTAGTTCAGGCTGGCCCTGGGTTCACTATGTAGCCCAGGCAAGCCTGGAACTCACAGCAATCCTCCTGCCTCTGCCTCCGGAGTGCTGGTATTATAGGTGTGAGCCACAATGCCCACCCAGCATTGTGGGGTGTGATACTGATTGCTGGTGGGCATGAGTCACTATGCCCAGCATTGTTGTATGTTGTTACTAGGGCTTGAACTAGGGACCTTGCACTTGAAAGGAAGGCGCTGAAACCACTAAGCTAAATCCTTGCCCCAAAGAGTGTATTAACTGTTATGCTTCAAGTCTTAGAACGTATCTGTGTTCTCTGAGTTTTGGTTAGCATTGTAGAAAGAAAATGTTAACACTGTAGAAAGAAAACAGAGGTTGGAGGCTGTTTTCCCCTAAAAAAGCCCTAGTTGGAAAATTAGCTTTGAAAACCAGAGATGAATAATGCCAGCACCGACCAGCCTGTCCTTGCCTCACCTGCCTTACAGAAGAGCCACGGAGTGAGAACAGTGAAACTGAGGCTAACATGCAACTCCCTCCCTTGCCTGTCACAATCTTTTTCTCTTGCCAGTTCTCAGCTCTCCTGGGAGGCCTTTCTTGCCCCCTTTCTAGGTCAGATTGGGAGCACTTCCGTGGTGGGAGTTCTCATTTTCTATGTGATTACCACAAAGCAGTCCGTATTATAATTTTTTGCCTCCCTTTTTTTATTTTTTAAAATTTTAGTTAAGGCTGGCCTTGAACTCAGTATGTAGCCTAGCTTGGCCTCTAACTCACAGCAATCCTCCTGCTTCAGCCTTCCAAATCTAGGATAACAGTCTCATGCCACCATGCCTAGCTGTAATTTTCTATTTTTAAAAATAATTTCTTCCATGAATTTGTGAGAGCTTTTACACATTTATTTTATTCATTAAAACTGAGCTCTCCTAATACCTTTTTTTTTAGGTTTTCTGAGACAGGGTCTCGCTTTGTAGTTCAGGCTGGCCCTGAGCTCAGACTTAAATCACATCAGCAATCCTCCTGCCTCTGCCTCCCGAGTCCTGGGATTACAGGCGTGAGCCACCACGCCCGGCACTGTGGTATGTGGTACTGATTGCTGCTGGGGTGAGTCTCCACGCCCAGTATGGTATGTGGCTACCGGGGATCGAACCCGGGTCCTTGCGCTTGCAAGACAGGTGCCAGAACCACTGAGCTAACTCCCCGGCCCTACCTTTTTTTTTTAGGTTAATACAATCATAAAATTGTAAAACTCAGGCCTTGAAATCATAGTGTTTTGTTTTTGTAGAGAAGTCTCACAAATTTTGTGACAATGTGATGATTACATATTAAAGCAGTGGCTTAAAGATTCATATTAAAAGGGCTGAGGGCAGCGTAGTGGTTGAGTATTTTGTGAAAGACCTTGGGTTCTATCCTGAGCCCTGCAAAAAACAAAACAAAACAAAACCAAAATTTTTTTAAATCACCTAAGCTATTTCTGTTGCAAGATAGATATTCTCTTTTCTTCTTAGCCTCTAGGCTTTTACAGTCAAGGCTTAATCTGACCCAAATAACCCTGCCTAGCTTGGGAGCAGTGTAGACATGAAATGTGTCCTTTTCTTATCTCTTGGGAACTGTTGTGGGAGAGTAGGAAAGTTATCTCCAAGTCATTGCTTATGTAACTCCTGTGACTTCTGTGTGTCCAGACCCAGGTCTGTCTTGTCTAGTTTTTCTTTTTTTTTTTAAGGTTTTTTGAGACAGGGTTTCACTTTGTGGTTCAGGCTGGCCCTGAGCTCAGCCTCAAACTCACATCACAGCAATCCTCCTGCCTCTGCCTCCCGAGTGCTGGGATTACAGGCGTGAGCCACCACGCCCAGCACTGTGGTATGTGGTACTGGTTGCTGCTGGGCGTGAGTCTCCATGCCCAGTATGGTATGTGGTTACCGGGGAATTGAACCCGGGCCCTTGCGCTTGTAAGACAGGCGCCGGAACCACTGAGCTAACTCCCCGGCCCTGTCTTGTCTAGTTTGACATCAGAAGTGCCTTTTCACTTTCTCTACTAATTGCATCCCCCACACTAATGTCTTCACTTACCCAAACAAAATGGCATGTACACAACAGTGACACCAACTGATGGATATATTTTGATAACTAACATTTAGTGAAAAGACTCATATTACATTTACACTATGCCAGGAGTACTCTATTTTATATACATCTTATTTTCCCCCTCATAAGTCTAGGGATGGAAGCAAAGGTCTTGCCCATGCTAGGCAAGTGCTCTATTTTGAGGAAGATTCCCAGCCCATGTACATCTCATTTAATTCTAACATCTAGTACAGACACCTTTTTTTTCCCTGTACCAGGGATTGAACTCAGGACCTTGTGCTCACCACGCAGATGTGGTGCCACTGAGCTACATTTAGTTATGCTACTTAGGAAGCTCATTTAGCCTGTTGAAACTTTAATGTCTTCTTGTACAAAATCAGGGATTCAGATACTGCCCTGAGGAACTTATGAATATCTTTAATTGATTATTGATGCTTTGTATCAGCTCACTATGATGGTAAATTACTACTATTGCTATGATCATCTGGCTAGAGATCTTTGCTGTTGGTTCTTGCTTGCCCTTTTCTCCTCTGACCCCTTTGCCAAAGTAACTCCTCACCTTTCAGGATAAGTGTCACTTCTGGGATATCTTCGCACACTGCTGGAAGTGAGGTTATCTCTTGTGATAGGTTCTTGGAGTGCCATAAATCATAGAAGCTCAGAGTGCAAGGGCAGTTGCAATACTGAGGTAGGTTGAGAAGACGGAGCTCCCCACTCCTCTGAACACCTTACTGAGCTTCAATAAGGTGCCATAAGGCCTAGAAGACACGTGTAAGACGTTGCCCCACGCAATGCAAGTGCCCTCACCTTGCCTTATGCCAGTCTTGCCTAGCATTCAGTCTGACTTGTGATTAAATAGGGATTTGTGTTATCGTGTCCTCATTGCCTTTGCCGCCAGACTGGAAATTTAAGAGGTCGGAGATTATGTCTGGTTTTGCTCACCATCGAATCCTTGCTTGGTTAGGGAAAATAAGTAATAATTATTGAATACACGAATAAATGATATTTATTCAAACACTAGTCCAAAATCTGGATCAACCTCTGATTCTGAGCAAAGAAATTGTTCTTACTGAGCTTCAGTTTTCTTGATTATAAAGTAGTCGTGGTAAGGATCGCGTGAGTCCTAGGCCAGCCTGGATGGGCCATAACCGTTCGAGGCCAGTCTGGACTACATACGGAGGTCCTATCTCAAACAAAAACAAACCCTCCAAAAACAAAAGCTACGTACAGGCACTGGGAAACGGGACCGGCACATGAATGATAAGGTACTTGTTTTAGTGTACTTGATGGGAAGGCAGAAAAGCGCGTAGGCACAAACAAATACGACTACTTCATGGAGTACTAAGAAAATAAGCTGTATGATAGTACAGGTTCATTTCCAACAGAACGTGTTTCTGAGGTACTTTTAAATTTCTTTTCAAACCTCATATTAATATCTTTGCTCAATAATCCATTTTATGGAAATTCATTATAGAACCAATTTCCTTTTGACCACTGCTACTGAAATCTTGTAACCGGGCCTAGCCTTTTAGGCGGATCACAAGCTGCCTGAGGCAGGAGATCATTGGCTGCAGCCTACCACGAGGCCATAAGGCCCCACGCTCCGCTGTCGATCAACGCCTGGGCTCCGCCCCCGGCGCGCGGCCCAGACCCTCTCTATAAAAGGAGCCGGCGGGCGTCGACGAGCCTATGCGTCGGCACGTTACAGGAGGGGGGGTTGCGTGTGAGGTCATCGCGCGGCCGGGCGGGCGGGGTCTGGCGGTTTGAACGAGACGAAGACGGAACCTGAGCCGGGCGCGGGAGTGGACGCGATTCCCTTGAGAGCCGGTGAGCCAGCTAGCGGGCCTGGGGCGACTGCAGTCGGGGCGGCCGTGTGGGCCTCGGCTGGGCAGGCGCGGCTACCGAGCGGCAATCTCCACACGGCGGTGCGGCTCCGGCCGGGTGGGGGGAAGGGCGGGGCCGTGACCCGGCGCGCGCGGCCTGGCCCGGGGGTTGCGCGCTCCGCTCCGTCGGGGGGTGGGGCCTGGGGCCGGAAGTTAGGGGGGTCCTTTAATCGCCGTGGGGGCTTCTGGGCAGCTACAGTAGAATAGCGTTTGGTTGTCCAGAGGTCCCAGGAGGTGTGTGTGGGCGAGATGGGTTTTGTAGAGAGCTCTGGGGATCCAGTGTAGGAAGCAGTATTGCTTCACGGGTACGATTCAAGTTTTAGGTTCAGATCTGAGTTTGATACCCTGTCAGGTGACCTTGGAGGCAGATGCTTTAACCTTTCTGGGTCTCAGCTTCTGCATCTGTAAAATGGGGACGACAGTGCAGCTACACAAAGGTTTTAGCACGGTTATTGGGAAGAGTAAGCTAGCCATTTGGATTAATTGTTTTCTCGATGAGTATCTGGACTGAATGCCTGCTAGGTGTTAGACATGGTGTTGAGCACTGGCTATCAGTACCTGGTAGAATGCAAAGAAAAGCTCTTTCTGAGTCTGACTTGTTAGAGAGCTAGGAGGTAAGATGGCCAAAATAATACCTAAATTTACTGATAATTCCACATGACAGTGATGTTCTCAAATGCTTTCTAGTCCCTGTCTCTCCGCTGCCTTTGGTACTGCAGAGCAGAGCCTGATCTCTGCCTTATTTTGGAGGTGAGGGTCCTGAAGCCTTTTGAGGGAAATGAGGCCAGGCCCTGGCATCCACTTCTGGTGGGATGTCTTTAAGAGTAATGATAAAAAATAGTTCTTTGTTAGTTGGCACTTGCTGCTTCAGACATTAAAGATTGGTGTTATATTACCATATCATTGAATAGTCACATTATCTTTAAGGGCTGTTAACTTCATTTCATTTTTGAGTCTCTTTTGTGATGCACAGATCTAATAAGGCCTCATGTATGCTAGGCAAGGGTATTATTGAAGTACCTCAGCCCATCTTTTTCTTTGAGCAGTGAAGTGATTTGCTTTATCCTGCCCAGCAAGTGTCTGAACCCCTATCTGTGAGGCCACAGTCTGAGCTTCCTTTCGGCTCCCTTGACTGAAAATTGAACCCACCAGGGCCTTTTCACTGATCCACAACCCTAGCTTTTTTACAGTTTTTAAATAGGGACTTACAAATTATCCAGCCTGGGCTCAGTCTTGTACTTGCGATCTTCCTGCCTCAGCCTCCCAGAATGCTAAAATTACAGGCATATACCATCACACCTGGCCAGAGTCTAGGCTCTTAACCTCTGTGTTATACTTCTTTCCTTGAGATCCAGGGTTAGCATATTTTTTTTTTTTTTTTTAAGGTTTTTTGAGACAGGGTCTCGCTTTGTAGTTCAGGCTGGCCCTCAGCTCAGCCTCCAACTCACATCACAATCCTCCTGCCTCTGCCTCCCGAGTGCTGGGATTACAGGCGTGAGCCACCACGCCCGGCACTGTGGCATGTGGTACTGGTTGCTGCTGGGTGTGGGTCTCCACACCCAGTATTGTTATGTGGTTACCAGGGAATCGAACCCGGGTCCTTGCGCTTGCAAGACAGGCGCCGGAACCACTGAGCTAACTCCCCGGCCCCAGGGTTAGCATATTTTATAAAGACTTTCCCTTTGTTGTGTGTCAAATTGCCCAGTGCAGTTTCTGGCACATAGGGGTGTGTTGTGCTTTTCAGTTGTTTTAACTTAGATTTTCTTATTTTCTCCTAACCCTCACTTGTGTAGAAGACAGCAGTTTACCAAGCCATTTATCATCAGAAAAATGAAGTGTTTTATCCAGCATCACATAGCTCTCTTTTGGTGGCATCTCCTTTCTGATAGGGCTTCGAGTGGCACCCTGAGAGTAACAGGGTGCTCTTCAGCCAGAGTTGAGTACAAGTGAGTTGAATAAAAGCTTTCCTGCTGGGAGAGCTGCTAAGGAAGAGAGAGCTAGCTAGCCAGGCAAGAGGGTCTTATGTTAAGGTGTGTGAAACTTGTATCAGTGAGACCTAGGAGGGTGAGGCTTAGGCGATAGTCATAGATCTTCCTCTGAGACCAAGCCATGGAACTTTTATCAAGGAAGGAAGGGTGAGTGGTAACTGTGACTCCAAAAATGGCCTGTCAGAGCCAATTAATTGATAGAGTCAGTGGATATTTTTTGTGCATCCACAGGTGCCTAATGGCTACACTGTATTTAGTAGCTGCAGAGTTTGTGGAGCATATGGGACCAGGTATTA
Source organism: Petromus typicus (assembly GCA_004026965.1). Lineage (NCBI taxonomy): Eukaryota > Metazoa > Chordata > Mammalia > Rodentia > Petromuridae > Petromus > Petromus typicus. The sequence goes on along the minus strand of PVIR01012793.1, from coordinate 3,604 downwards.
ACATACTGCTAATGATAGAGTTTTAAATTATATGATGATGAAAGGCCTTTAATGTTTTTCTGAACAGCCATGTGGTCAGGAGACACATGTTGCTTTATCGGCTGCTTGCATTTTGTGATAGCGTGACACAATACCTGGTGCCTATATGTCACCAAGATAGATTACTAGTTTTCAGCCTGGGACTATTATTTTCATTTGGGTGTTTTTTCTTGATATCTGATAATAGGATGTTGCACCTAGTATGCATTTCATTGATTTGTTCATTTAGAGATTTTAAATTGAAGAGACATTTGATCTGGTTTGTGATTCAGAAATTAATTTTTTTTTGAGACTGGGTCTCACTTTGGAGCTTAGGCTGACCCTGAACTCAATATGAAGCCCAGGTTGGATTTGAACTCATGCAGTCCTCCTGCCCCTGCCTCTTAAGTGTTGGGATTACAGGCATGAGCCAACACTCCTTGCATTGTGGTATGTGGTACTGGGGATTGAACCCAGGACCTTGTGCTTGCCAGGCAGATGCTGAAACCACTGAGCTAAATCTCCGCCCTTGATTTGAAAATTCTGATTGCTGTAAGAATAGATTGAAGCTGGATGTGGTGGTGCATGTTTGTGATCTTAGCACTCAGGAGACTGAGACAGGAAGCTGACCTCAGGTCCAGCCAGGGCTACAAAACAAAAAAACAAAACAAAACCTAAAGAAACAAAAAACCCAGCAACCAAATTGAAATGAAGTTCAGGACCTGTGGACTTGCATAGATCTTGATAAGAGACATGGCCTTGGCCTCCTGTAGAGAGAGTGGAATCCAATAGAATGAATGAGATGAGGTCTCTGCTCTGGATCGTGTTTAATACTTGTTATGTTTGATATAATGCTTAGTATTTTATGTGCTGTACCTCATTTAAACCTTTCCATGACCCTCTTAAGGTAGTCTACAGTAATTTATTAACTGACACATTAATTTTAGTAGTTTGGCCAAGGTCACACAGCTACTGGGAGATGGCCTCACTTTCAAACCTGGGTCCCCTCTGGTTTGAAATCTCGGCTCTTTGTACTGAGCGAGTTATCTCATGGTTCTAAGCTAGTCTGGGAATAGCTTGAAATAAAAGACATAGTTCCTCTCTTCGGATTGTAGAGATTTGAATGAAATGAGTTAATTTCCCAGGGGAGCTAGGAATTAGCTTGTGTTGGTCTCTTGCACAACTGTTTTTTTTTTTTTTTTGAGACAGAGTCTTGCTTTGTAGCTCAGGCTGGCCCTGAGCTCACTATGTAGCCTAGGTGAGCCTTGAACTCACAGCAATCCTCATTCCTCTGCTTCTAAGTGCTGGGATTATAGGCTAGGCGTTAGCCAGCATGCCTGGCATTGTGGTATGTGGTACTGTGGTACTGAGTGTTGGTGGGTGTGAATTACCACACCCGGCATTGTTGTATGTGGTTAACGGGGATCGGGATCGAACTAGTGACTTTGGACTTGCAATGCAGGCATTGGAACCACTGAGCTAAATCCGTGGTTTTTCTGAGCTGATTTTGGGAGTGTAAGAATGATGATGGTTTGCCTTCTAAAAAGTTGACATAGATACTGTTCTTTCTCTTTAATACTGTTCTGACAGCCTGAAAACAAATAGCATTTACTTAATGTTTGCCATGTGTGAGATACTGTGTCAAGTGCTCTGTGATCTGTCGAGATGGACAGACCGATGAAGTCATTTACCACTGCAGATGTTGGTCTCCCATGCTCATAAAACAAGATTGAATTAGTAGATTTGTGTCTGTTCTCGCTCTCACATTCTGTAGTTTGTGGCTTGCGAGGTTTGCATCAGCTTTGTGTATGAGGTATATTGTAACACCAATTTATATAATAGTCATTAGCGGAGAAGAAGTCCCACAGAAGAGTAAAGCATGGGGATCTCAGTGTTATTTCAAATTGCTGTGAATCCCACATTCATTCCTTTGGCATTGTTGACATCTCCTGAAATGAAGAAAATTAATGTGTCAAGTGCACTATAAAATCTGCTGTTTTACAGTGTGGCCTCATGGTACATACTCAAGGATTTAATTTAGATTAGGATTAGCTTGCCTTTACTGGCTATTGCTTGTCTTCCCTCCTGTCTCTACTGGCAGATGGGGTGATCTTTTTAAGACTGTAAGCAAGACTCTGCCCCACTTAAAACTCTACAGTGGATTCTTTTTAGACAGGGTTTTGCTCTATAGTTCAGGATGGCCTTGAACTTACCGTGTAGTCCTGGTTGGCCTGAAACTCATGGTGGTCCTCCTACCTCAGCCTCTGAGTGTTCTCCTAGTTTAGTTTTCTTTCTTCATTTTTTTCACCCCACCTAGGTACCAGGGATTGAACTTGTGACCTTGCACTTGTGAGGCAGGCACCCGAACCACTGAGCTAAATGCTAAATTCCTGGCCGTTTCTAGTTTAATTTTATATCAGTCATATTAAAATGGGGCCTAAATTTAGGCTGATATTGGGCATTTTATTTGGATCATCTCTATGTGTGGAAATCCAGGCTTAGATTGGAATTCTGGTGTTTGAGAAGAAGGCAAAACCAAAAAATCATTTCTCCCAGGTTTTTTGGGGGTGAGTTGAGGAAATCACTTACACGTCCAACCATCACACCAGCCTTTCTTTTTTTCCTCGAACCTTGTAGAAGATGGCAGTGAATGTATACTCGACGTCAGTCACCAGTGATAATCTAAGTCGACATGACATGCTGGCCTGGATCAATGAGTCTCTGCAGTTGAATTTGACAAAGATCGAACAATTGTGCTCAGGTAAGAGAATATGCTAGATCACTTTTCTAGGAAAGCCTGAAAGTCCTTCGGGATTTACAGGCATGTGTCTTGCCTGCAGAGTCACACAGGGGCTGACTTTTCTCTCAGCCCTACCTTGCTTCCTTTCTAAGAGGAACTGTGTTTAAGAATAGTCTTCTGACCTGTGTGTCTACCCTCTTCTGCTGCACAGCTCCGTATTTTCAGTCTGGAACCTACACATTCAGATTTTGAATGTTTTGCTTGAGGATCATAATTGTACTAGTAGTTTTTATTTCAACATTTATTGTTGTGGCCTCACATACACTAGGTAAGTGCTTTATTGTTAAACTACACTGGCTTTCTAGTTTGTTAGTTCATCAGTGGCTGTTCTTAATCCTAAGAAGGGTAAGAACAAAGCCAGGCAAATGATGTTTCAGCTACAATTTTTTTTTTTAGTTTTTGAGACAGGGTCTTGCTTTGTAGTTCAGGCTGGGAATCCTAGCAATCCTCCTGCCTCTGTCTCCTGAGTGCTCGGGTTATAGGCCTGAGCCACCATGCCCAGCTCAGCTTCAATTTTATTGAACCACAATTTGGTGGAGAGGTAGCAATTTAAGACAATAACAAAAAATAAAACATGTTCTATTAATAAATATGCATTTTTTGGTTTTATTTTTAAGTTTATGGCAGTGTTTTGGACTTCGACTTGCTCATGTACTAATTGTATAACATTTAGAAAATCAGTAGAAAATAATAATGCTTATAATTTCTATGTTCCAAGAGAGCCTTTGTTTGGATGTTTTATTTGTCATCTTTCTATGTTCTGGGTATGATTTTTTTTTTTTTTTT
>PVIR01012792.1:0-43763 GCA_004026965.1 Petromus typicus | reverse complement strand
GTTGGGAGTTGATCTCTTGGAGGAACTTGGAGACTGTAAGAATACCTACTTTAGGATCCTTCCCACATAACTGAAGAAGGAATTGAGGTTTTCACACACCAGCTTTCCCGAGGTCTTGGTAGAGAGCTGCCAACAGGGTGCAAGTTCCCTGACTTCCAGCTCCTGTGATGCTGAACGGCTTCCACAGCTCCAGCTACACCCTCAGCCTCAGAGATGCGGCAAGTGACAGGCGGCAACAAGTCAAGTTGCCCAAGACATTGCCAGGCAGTGACAATGTGCTATTTGAAGAAGTCAAGGAAATTACAACCATGTGTAAAATGCGTAAGTGCGAACCTATTTCTCAATACATGTTATATATTAGAGTGTTAGGATCCAACATTTGTGATACCAATGATAATGGTATATATAATAACATGTAATTTCCTAACAAGATTTACTCATAAAAAGAATATTATAGGACATTTTCTGACATACTAGTATTTTACTCAGGAAGATAAGAAGATTACAATGTAGCATTTTGCAGTATGATTATAATTTATTTTATTTTTCCCTAGAAACAATTTTTGAAGGACACAAGAGCGACCCCGTTGGGTAGCAGACGGACGGACGGAGCGTGCTCTTCTGCGCTCTCCTCCTTCTCTCTCCCAATTCCTGCTCCTTTCTCCTTCTTCCTCCTCTTCCTTTCTGCTATTCACCTGTTAGTTTCAAATTTTCTTCTACAAACATGTACTTTTTTTCCTCATAAATAATTCCTCATAAACTTCAAAATGAGTCACCAATGAGTTAAAATAAAAATAATTAAACAGCTTCCACTGTGTTTTGAAAATTAGCTCCTAAGTGAATCAGTTCCCGTTTACGTTGTTGAACCCAGTCACGATCATTTCCATGACCACGTTGCCACCTTTTGCCCTTGTGGACTGACGGGTCACGCTTGTCACTGTCTGAGTTTCAGCACGTGGCCTTCAAGCTCTGCATGCTTATTCAGTTTACTATGCCAGCAATACAGAAGCTAAAGTCCAATTACAAATGTTCCAGCCAGGCATAGATAATTCTATTTTTTAAAAATAACAACCACTCTTCTTTAATGAGGAATTACTGAGAAAAAATAAATTTTAGAAATTAAAATGTCTCAATGTACCCCAAACACAGATGTACTAGACGATAACATCTTTTCTTGGAAGAGATCTGAAAATGCTCAGTCTTATGATAATCAATCAGAGACATTTTTAAAGCTAAGACTAGCCAGGATAAAATATTTTGTTTTTCACAACCTGAATGTACCAGTCACAGACGCTGTTATAAATTTAACTAACTGTTGTGAAATAAATCAAATATATAACACAGTGCTCTATACATATGAGGACCGCAGTGATACTTATCCCAAAGTGCAACACTGGTTTTGTCAAGAAAATTTTGATAGATATGATTTTTGAATAGATAGATGGTGCACATTAGTCAAACTGCCTGTTCTTCTTTGCATGAAGACTTTTTCCAGAGAGAGTGTGGGAGATCATTGTTCTAATCTCTTTTTAAGAGCTCATCAATAATGCACTAGATCAAAATTTAGAACAGGCTGTGGAACGATTGACATACGGAGGATGGAGGAAATTAATGTGATAGAAGAGAACACTCAGACTTTTCTTCTCAGTATGCTTTCCACTTCTGTGAAGGGAGGCTTTGGAGTATGGTGAGGAGGGGTGAGAAGTCGATTTTAAAAGCCTGCCCTAATTCTTTTAATCACATTAAAAGAAAATCGATGTGATTAAAATGGAATTTCCCATCTCTTTCCAACTTCACGGCCGGCCTGCTCTTCTGCCACACGAACTCCAGCTCTGCAAGTTTGTTTAGACTTGTCCACCCTTCTCCATTTGGGGTTCTGGTCTTACTCAGGTGCCCCCAACTTGCTTGTATTTGTTCCAGTGGGCTCGGATTATTTTTTCTGCTCTGGTTCTTTCCCCAGTTTAAATTTGTTTTAAATGAGTTGTCAGGTTAACCTCCAAAGCACATTTCTCAGCTTTATTCTACTGTTGGGTGGAATTTCACGGTCCATTTTACGTGGAGTTGGTCCTGTTCACCTTTTCTAGATGAAGGCTATGATTCAGGGCACTTGTGTAGAATGGCAGGGAGAGGCCAGAAGCCAGCAGTGCAGAAATCCATGTGTCTTAGTCACTTTGTTGCTGCTATACCCGGTGCTAGCCACACACTAATTAAGGGAGGAGAGATTTCTGTGGCTCCTGATTTGTAGGAATTTGGTCCCAAGTCCACTGGCTCCAAGGCAAGATGGCACAGAACCTGGTGGATGAAAAGCAGCTCACCCTTGAGAGGCAGAAAATAGAGACAGGAAGGACAGTCTCAGCACACATGCCAGTCCTGCCTGAAACGACTTTTACCTGTTAGCTCCTGTCCAACTCACACTGGAGCTATCTTTCAAAGATAATTTCCTCAGGGAAGTCTTTTCTATTCCTAAGATTAGGTTTAGTTTCCACATAATAGGTTTTATAATATCCTACTTTCCCTTTGGAGCACTTACCAGCATTGTTAATTATTTCATTAATCTACAATTCCTGGTTTAGAATGAACCCAGGAGACCTTCAGTTTTGCCCAGGGCTTCACGTAATGCCCACAGACAAGATGCTTTCTGTAGGCCTTTGTCGAATGAAGAGACCATGAATGAATCCATTCATCTCTTAAGGTCTGATGATACTTAGGAAAAATACTTTGGTAACAAAATCAAAGATTCTTAGTCTGTCACCAATAACCAAAGTCTCTCTGGGCCACTGAATCATGTACTGTGAAGCTAGGAGGGAGGTATGTGCATCTACAATATAAGTGTCAAAGGCTGAGGATATGTTAAGTTTGCCTGGTATGCATAAGGACTTGGGTTCAATCTCCAGAATATCACATGCACATACACACACACACACATGCGCTCGTGCACACACACACACACACACACACACACACATGCACCACAGAAGAACTCACACATACACAACCAATCTCAAAATACAATACAATATTCGAGAATTGCTTCCATGAGCTATGATACATTTGAATGTGTAATGAGCATTTCAATGTTTCTTTGCTTTGGAACTTTTCAATACTAGCATCTTGCCTGTTGCCTTACTTCTCTGAACCTGAATGGCTCAGCCTTTAGCCTGACCTATGAAAGATAAGTTAAACCCAAAGACAGACTGTATCCATTTATCCATAAACGTGTCAAGTTTATCTTTCTTTATGGGTATGTGTTACCCTATTTTATAAAAAAAAAAAAAAACATTTATCCAACCATCCATTGTTTACACAGTTTTAGTTATTACAAAATGTGCTGCTATATACACAGGTACACATATGTCTCTGTGGCATGATAATTTCTTTCATGAATAAGCTAGTAGGAGAATAGCAGGATCAGATGGGACCTCTAATCCTAGTTTTTTGAGAATCTCTACAGCTATTTCCACAGTGGTTTCACCAGCCTACATTGCCACCAGCAGTGAAAAAGGCTTCTTTTCTCCCCACAGCCTCTCCAGTATTTGTTATTGGTTGATTTCTTGTTAGCAGCAATTCTTTTTTTTTAGGTTTTTTGAGACAGGGTCTCACTTTTGTGGTTCAGGCTGGCCCTGAGCTCAGCCTCAAACTCACATCACAATCCTCCTGCCTCTGCCTCCCGAGTGCTGGGATTACAGGCGTGAGCCACCACGCCCGGCACTGTGGTATGTGGTACTGGTTGCTGCTGGGGGTGAGTCTCCATGCCCAGTATTGTTATGTAGTTACTGGGGATTGAACCCCGGTCCTTGCGCTTGCAAGACAGGCGCCAGAACCACTGAGCTATATACCCAGCCCCGATAGCAGCCATTCTTTGTGGAGTGAGATAGAATCTCAGTGTTGTCATTTGTATCTCTCAAATGACCAGTGATGTTAAACATTTTTTTCATATGTTTTTCACCACCTTTACATTTTTATCTGAAAAAAATGTCTATACATCAAATGCCCATTTTTGAACTGAGTCTTTAATTTTGGGGTTCTGATTTTTTAAGTTCTTTATATATCCTACATAGTAGTCCTTTGTCTGAAGAACAGCTGGTAAAATTTTTTTTCCCACTGTTTAGATTGTCTTTTTCTCTCTGTTGTCATTATTGCTGTGTAGAAGGATTTTTTGTTTTGTTTTGTTTTAATAAGATGAGACTTCAGTTGTTATTCTTTGTATTTGTTTCCATGTTTTTTTTTTAAACTGAAATCTTTATTGGTACATTACATATACACATCATGATTGCACTCCATGGGGATTTGTACCAGTATAAGACACAACTTAATTCTCATTTTTTTTCTCATAGCCCTACCCACCCCAACACCCCCCCCCATATGCATAAAATTTGTTTCCTTTCTTTTTTGTTATAATCTCATTATTTTTCCCCCTTCATCCTATTTCACTTTGAGTATATTCTATTTCACAATATATAACACAATTCTAGAGCACATTTACATCTTTATTTTCTCATACCAGAGAAGAGATTCAATATTTACCTATCTGCGATCTGTTTATTTCACTTATGAGGATATCCTCAAGGTATGTCCATTTAAGTATAAATGATTCAAAACTTATCATTTTTGTTATGAAAGTTTTCATAGTCTTTGCCAGTGTATTCCAGAATTAAACATAGTTTATCTGCTGGAAGATAATTTCTATTTTAATATTTAGGTCTTCAATCCACTTTGATTTAGTTCAATGCATGGGGAGGAATATAGATCTAGTGTTGATCTTTGTCAAGTTAAAACTCATTTTTTCCAGGGCCACTTATTAAACAGGCTATCTTTCCTCAAGTGAGGTGTTTGGCTTCTTTGGCAAAAATGAGGTGGCTTAGTGTGTGTGGAATTGTTTCTACATCTCTCAGTTCCATGGATGCTTGGGTGTATATCTTTGTCAGAAACAGACCTGTGCTGTTTTTAATGACAGTGGCTTTGCTGTCTAGTTTCACATTGGGGACTGTGATACTCCTGCCATGTGTTTGTTGCCTGAAATCGATTTTGCTATTCTAGGTCTCTTCAGGCTCCAGATGAATTTTTTGAATTATTTTCTGTAGTTCTGTGATATATACCATTGAAATTTCAATCAATATTGCATTGAATCTATATAGCAGTTTTGGGAGTGTGGCCATTTTGACAACATTGGTTTTTTCTACCCAGGACAAAGGATATCTTTTCATGTGCTTCATAAATGAAATAAATAGGACACGGATGTATAAATAACATCCCATTTCTCTATTATGAGAAACTGAGGATGTGAATGAGGTCTAGAATGTGTGGTAGGTGTTGTGAAGTAGGAAGAAAATAATCAAAGACAAAAGGAAATGATGGGGGCAAAGAATTGAAGGAAAAAATTTGTAAAAAGAAAAAGAAACAAAGCTTATGTATATGGGTGATAGGAGAGAGAGTAGGGGGATGGGAAAAGTAAGAGTCAAAATATATCATGTACAGGTATAAGTTCTCAAAAATGAAAGTGATCACAGTGTATACCTAAAATGTAGCAATAAACTCAGTGAAGGAAAAAACCCACAAGGTAGCAAAGAATCTTAATAGAATACGAAAAATTACTTTAGCCATGGATTATTTTTCAGGAACCTTAAGATTCTCCATTTACTGCAAATAAATCACAACAATTAAACTTACCATCAAATACAGATGAAAATTTTGGCTGAGATGGTCAACGAGACTTCCTGCGCAGGTCTTTGTTCCCTCTCCATACCTCACTTTAGACAGTAAAGATTACTTGAGTGTTTTGATAAGATGTATCACCCCTATGGGGGCCCCACTCCAATCTCAGCCCCTTAGAGGTGAAATCTTTACCAAATGAATTTTGAGAGGAACACAACTGAGCTCATATTAAATGCCAGTGCTCTTCCTATACATGAATCTGCCATCTTACCAATGAAAAAAAGATGTTTTGCCAAGAGCAAATCCTGCACAAATCACCTCTGAGTCTAGGCCCAGATTTATTTCAGGTAATTGAGTTCCTAAAATCTTTATGTAATGCTTAGAAAATTTTTTCATATACTTCTATGGAAAATTTTTGACAGAGCCTGAATGAACTTTCTATTTCTCATCTCTCTAGAAAGTCAGAAGTTGCTCTAAAGCACATTTCTTCAGAAAGGGAAAATTGGAAGGCTGAGCTCCAGCATTTGGACTTTCAGTATATCTTTTTTGTTTCATTATAAAAATATATTATTGACAAGAGAAATTCAGCTATTTCTTTCATACATCAAATGGACAAAAGGCATTTGCAATTAAATAAAGACAGTGTTGGCTCCAACTTCAAGCCCTTCCACATAAAGACGCAGATGGAGAGTAATTTACAGTTGTTAAAACTTCTGCTGAAGAGGCCTATCAGCTTGGCTTATGTCAAAGAATTACCTATCAACCTAAGTTAGGAACACAACAAATTGTTCTCTTGATCAAAAGAAACAAAAGTTTTCTTTTACAATCTAGATATTCTTCAGAGGGCTTAGATTTCTCATTAAATTTATCACATAAATTTGTTTCAATGGTAGGAAAAAACTCTATTTTTCTCCGATAGTGTAGGATGATTACCTATCAATACAGACTTTGTAAATTCACTATTTGCAATTGAAATGCTCTTATTCAGAAATATTTGCAGAATATGACAACATATTTTAAAATAAAGAACCTCAGGCTCAATCTGATACATTCTTTCCACCAAAGTGGTTTTTTTGGTTGTTGTTTGTTTGTTTTGGAGAGGTGGTGAGAGTCTCTAAAACCCAACTGAAAAGTTGTTGTCTGTCGACATGCTAAGCTAGTTTTTAAAAGATTTTCCCCTGAAATATTAATTTATATGGAGAAACATTCTGTTCTCTCATCAAAAGTCGAAATTTCTGCAGCCGTGAGTGAGATAGTGGTAAACAGAATGTGCTGTGCTGGTGTAAGCTGGTTTGATAAAGCGCTTTCCGGCCTGAGAGCAGGGGAGCCGCGGAAGCCTTCCTATGGAGGAGCGCATTGCTTCTCAGAGTGCTGGCGTTAATACAGTCTTTGAAACGGTCGCTTTGTTTTGGGGCCAGTTTTAATTGCCTGCTTGAGCAGAAACGCTCTTTGTTATTTTTAGCTCTGTGGATTGGATCTGGAATTCAGTGGATTTACTTTTCACTGATACAAACAACAAATCTGTTCCGTGTGCAGCAGAGGGTTCAGCTCTATTTTTAACCTCATTTGTTCACAACAGGATGCATTGCACTTGTTTCAAAACCACGCAGTGAAGGAAGCAGTCTAGGAAAACACTCCAAGGAAACACGCTCTGCTTCTGTTAGAAGCACCCCGAGCGACCGGGTTCTTGTGATACTCCAGCCGGAGGCAGCTGCACATCAGTGTTACGTCCTGGAGAAAGGGTGCAGCGTGTTCCTAGGAGAGAACATGCCTGCTGTTCCCAGGCTGAGCTCACCTGCTGAGGAAGACGTTGCTCACGCCGGTAGTGGCAGGCAGCGCTGTTCAGACAGGTCTAGGCAGTTGTGGCTGCAGTTAAAGACTGTCACTCCGCGGGGTAACTTTTAGTACTGCATTTATATAATTTTCAAATTTTCATTTTCAAAAATAAGAAAATGACTTTCAAAGCAGATTCTTCCCCAACTGCCAATTCAGTGTTTATGCTCCAAGATTTCCAGGCTACTGTGAAAGCTGACATGTGTATGGATTTGGGGATTTCATTCATAAGTGACAGCAAGAGGAGTTGCATGAGTCTGTCTCCAGCAAAACAGCCTTAAATGATCAAAGTTGCTTTAAAAATATCCACTTATTCAGTAAAATTTTTGCAAGAAAAGTAAAGCCTGACATTTAAATCATGGCATACTTCCTACTGTGAAGTCCTCCAGCTCAGCATGACGACAAATCCCGAGCAGAAGCAGCGGCTAGGGTGAGGTTTTCTTCCTCCACTGAGCTCCTTTTCACAGGGCAGCATGTCCGTCCTGTGAGCCGTGGGCCGAGTGCACTGAGCTCTTTGCTCCTCTGTGGAAGCGCAGTCTTCACTAGGACCGGCAATCGGAGAGAAACACAAAAGATCCCTTCTCTCTGCTCGCAAAGCACAAGGTAACACGAGAGGAAATCGGCCATTGTCTCTCTCCCCAGCTGCACTGCACTGACTTGAGACTTTTCCCACATGGAGACACAAGTTGTAAGAATGCTATAGTGCTTGCTAAAGAAATTGAGTTTACAGGAGAAAGAATCTGGAGAGGATCAAGCCTAGAAGCCTACTGGAAATCAATGGAGACTTTGTTAGTCAGCCATGAAGGGAAGGGACTGTAGTTTCAGAAGAACAACATGTGAGATCACAGACCAGCCATTTTATGAGAAAAAACTAGATCAGTGAAGAACTTTCCTGGGTTCAACACACCCTCTGATACAGCTCCAGATGTTAACTCAGTATAGATCTCTACATTGGCTTGCTTCACAGTGTGGAAAGAGTTATGCTCAGGGAACTGTTCAAGGTGATGGAGCGGTCATCTGGTGATTAGAATGTAGTCATAGATGGGAATGAAATCAAGGCAGACAGCTGAAAAAAGAGATCAGGAATAGCCAAAGATACTCTCATAAATATGTTGCTGTCCCACAAAACCTTCATTTATGCTTCAAACTATGCTCCCCAAAGAGCAAAATCAGAGCCTTCACAATGTAGAGAAGTAGACTTCATTTACACCATTCAAGCTACTAAATAAATAATCAAACAATAACATCAAGTTCAGAACATAGGAGGGAAATGTCAATATTCATAGTCATTGTAATGTACCATTTAAAATGTCCAAGTCACACAAAAAAACAAAGGTTGTATGAAGAAACAGGAAAGTAAGAACCAAATGATAAATATTGGATTTACAAAAGATTTCAATGTAGATGTAGTTATGTTCAAAGAGACCACAGAGTAAAACAGAATTGTTTCCTTTTTTTTATTATCATCTCATTATTTTACCCCTTGTTATTTACCTTTATGCTCCATTTCCCTTTGAATATTTTCTGTTTCACAATATCTACCATACATTCTAGAACACATTTACATCTTCATTTATCATACCAGAGAAAAGATATGATATTTACACATCTGTGAATACTTAATGTTTTTAGGAGGAGAGAACATTTGAAACTCACTTAGAAATTCTGAGATGTACCATACACTATATTGACTGTATTTGTCATGTGCAACAGGTTTCAGGAGAAGATGAGAGAAGAAATTCCCTCGTTTTTTTACTATCTATTAAGGATTTGTACCCCATAATCTTATACCTCCAGCCTCTCTAGTTACCTTTCTACTCTTTTATCCAGAGTAATTTTAGTGGAGATCTTCAAATTTTAGAATAATTTAATAAATAGAACATCTCGGTGCCATGCTGTGCAGAGTACTAATAGCAGTGTGGTATATTTTCTGATAATTTATACCTACAAAGTTATACATTCTGTTATTAAATAACAGATCTTATGGGGCCAGGGATTTAGCTCAGTGGTTCCAGCGCCTGTTTTACAAGTGCAAGGGCCTGGGTTCATCCCAGGTAACTACATACAACAGTTCTGGGCATGGAAAGTCATGCCCCCCAGCAATCAGAACCACATACCACAGTGTCTGGAGTGGTGGCTCAAGCATGTAATCCCAGCACTTGGGAGGCAGAAGCAGGAGGACTGCTGTGAGTTCAAGGCTGAGCTCAGGGCCAGCCTTACCTAGAAAAGCGAGACCCTGTCTCAAAAAAAAAAAAAAAAAAAAAAAGGAACTTATTACCTCTTGCTTCTTTACACAGCATCATAATTTAAGCCATCAACTCTGTTGTCATCTACTGTGTATTATAAATAAAACCTGATTGTGGTCAACTTCACCTTTTCTGCTCAGCACACTTCTAACATAAAATCCACCAACTGTTCTTTCCGGCTCAAGTTTCTCATTTTCAGAATAAAATGCTCCCATTTTGTGTCACTAGCTTCTTGAAATTGCTGTAGTGTAGTACTTTGGCTCAAAGTATACAAGATTTATTTAACATGGCTTGTCCCAGACAGCTGAACCACTGAAACAAACAAATGAAAGGAACCCTCCACACCTGTGTGAGGTTTAGGACCTAAAGTCCTTACACAGACTTGTCTGAACATAGTCTGATACATTTGAAAAGGAAAACATTCTACTTACACGTCCTATCATGTTTCCTTCAGCTGTATGTGTTAGCTCTGCTCTTTGGTTTTCGCAGTGTTTCCTAGGTGTCTACTTCATAAAAAGTAAGCATAATAATACACATCTAGAATTTTCTATGACGGTCTCTTTACATAAAAGAAATTGCATCAAAATGAGACAATATAGTAGTGTATTGGTCCCCAATGACTTCATGCAGAAAAGACTGGTATTTACTATAATTCATCCATTTAAACAACTATTTAAAGGATAAACGAGAAGAGCAGGGGAAGCAAGTACTTAAAAGCACACTTAAAGTGTATAGTAAAATTTAAAAAGTACAATCAGTTAAATTAAAAATGCAATCAGTGGTTAAGCAGTGGGTAAGATGAAGCTGATGCTGGGTGTCAAGGCCTTCAGGAAGTCACTCAGTCCTCCCTTGTCCGGAGCTGCACGTCCTGTGCTTGGTTATCCACCGTCAGGGGGAGCAACTGCGGTCCCAAGATACAGAAAACTCAAGAAGCAAACCACTCACACATTTTCAGTTTCGTGCATTCTGAGGATGATGAAGCCTCGCTCTGACCCAGTCCTTCCTGCTTCCAACATGAATCCTATCATTGTAGCAAAACTGTAGACACCACCCACCCACCTGTCCGTCACCCTGGAGGTTCTCGCTGGTGTCAGACTAGCAGCGGCCCTTGTGTCCAAGTAACCTTAACACCGCGAGTCAGGCAGAGTCACCATGCTCACGACCTCAGTCACTTCACTTTATCACTTTGTCCCAAGAAGAAGGGCAGGGGGTCAAAACAAGATATCCGGGGAGAGCACATGAGCGTAACTGTTACCGTGGTGTAGTACTACGGCGATTCTGTTCTGTCATTAATCTATTTGTCTTATTTACAAATTATAATAGTATAACTCTAGTACCATCTATGGCTTTCTGTCTACCCTTCATAGATAAGGGGCACTACTGTATTCCACATGCAGAACAGTAATATGCACAAATAGGAAATAAGTGTTCCAAATACAGAAAATGAAGATTGAGTGGTCAAATACGTGTAAGAGGAGTTTCACGAAGATAAAATAGAGACAGCAAGGTGCAAAGAGACCCTCATTAATACTTTTCTGAAATTATGAATCTAGCTTCCTATTTAACCATATATAACATACACTGTGCTGTGTATACTTTGCAGAGTTAAGCCCAGGGGTACTCTACTACCCAGATGCATCCCTAGAACTTGTTACTTCCTCAGTTGTCCAAGCTAGACTTGACCTTGTGGTTCTCCTGCCTCAAGTCTCTGAACAGCTAGGTTATTGACAAAGGTTGCCATGGCTAGTAAGCTTCATGGCTTATATTGGTTCCCAATGCACAAGTCTCAAAAATAAACAGAGTATAAGCTTCTGATTACCTACAAAAGGAATGGAAATTATATTATTACATACATTCTCAAAGAAGTTATGAAAGAATCCAGAATGCTGTGAAACTACCTTCAAAGTTTTCATAGGAATAAAGTAATAACTTGCAATTTTAATCAGACATGCTGGCTCACACCTTTAATCTTAGCACTCAGGATGCAGAGGCAGGAAGATTACCATGAGTTTGAGACTAGCTACATAGTCTGGGCTACATAGTGAGCTCAGGGTCAGCCTGAACTACAGTGAGACTCTGTCACACACACACACACACACACACACACACACACACACAGAACAAAAGAAGTTCAAATTTTATAGTCAGCTAAACTATTTGCAAGAATTATTGAACCAACAGACATCATTAGAGGAGTGTGAAAAGAACATATTTTAAAAAGCTGATCATACTCACTGTACACATATCTACCCAAAAGCAAAAAGAAGGATCTGGTAACACCCACACTAAGACCTGTTTTATAAAACCATCAACAGTTACCAATGAGAGCTCGGACAAAAAGATCAAATGGAATAAAAGGTTGTCAATAATAACACATTTATGTGGCTTAAGACAAAAATAACACTAGAAATCCTTGTTCTATTTAAATATTCACTGATTAATAAATCCAATAATTGTTAATTTTGTTCCATTTATGTTCCAGACACTCTTCAGCAACTTTTCACAGCAATGAAGGTAAAAAATATTAAATAAATCTACCATTATGGAGTTCATATTTTAATGAATGGGACCAAGGAATAGGTCACTAAATTGTAGTATGTGTACCACTGGGTTGAAGAGTTCTCCGAAAAGTTCACGTGTTCAGGCGTGAGGCTCCTGAAGGAGATTAATTCATGGGTCAGCTTCCCCCCTCCCCCTCCCCCTCCCGGGAAATACCCCACAGTTGGGCTCCCCGCTGAAAGTGCTGTTAGGAAGAATGGCCTGCTGGGAGTGCGGCCGGCAGGACGTCAGGTGGAAAGGCGTGTTCTTTCCCCGGTCCCTTCTCCCACTCCTCTGCTCCTTCCAGTGTCTGCCTGCGCTGAGGTGGACTTCTCCGCCACCACGGCGCCCCCTCCCCGGGGAGCTGTCTGCCTGGGAGCCTGCTGACCGCGGACTGAAACCTCTGAACCTGAGCCAAGCAAACCTTTCTCCTCCTAAGTTGCACATGTCAAGGCTCTGGCGCCAGCAAGTGAGAACTCACAGCAGTATCTTTACAGAGGACGAGCTCTCCTGTGGCGTCGGTGGTGTGCCTGAATGTGAAGGGAGTGCCGTGCGAGCGCGATCAGGCAGTCTCAGCAGAGAGCTCACGTTTCCACAAACATCGAAGGGTGGAGCAGGCGGTTATCTGAGGCAGGCCTTACCACCGAAAGGAAGTGAAGGCAAAGCTTCAAAGGTGAGGTCAAAGCACACCTTATATATTTGAAACATAGCACCAGAAACTCAAGGTGACTGGAATACAGGGAGTAAGGAAAGCAGACAAGATAAGCAAGGCCAGCAGGAGCCAGAACAGCGGAATTAGTAAGCTTTGTCCGAACTGCCTTAGCTAACGCTGGATTGAGCAGGCTGAGTTCTTTGTTCTCCATTTCAGGGAAACCGTTGTGTTGTGGTTGAACAAGGACAGAAAGGAACCCAGGTCAACTTTGTGATGTAGAGAGGGAGATGGCGACCGGGTGGGGCAGTGGAGGTGTGAGAAGGGTCTTGGTTCTGGTAGAAGAGGCAGTAGGATATCTAGAGATTTCTTCTAGAATGTGAGAGACAAAGAGATGTCAAAAATGACACTAATTTTATAAGGTACTGCAATAGGATGAAAAGAATCAGCACTCACTGAGACAGAAAACACAACTCGTAGAGTCACAATTAGTGTGTACACGGGTGTGCATGTGTAGCGTAATCATAGGTTAGAAGGAAATGTTGTAAGCTCAGTTTGAGACAGTGGAGATGGACATGATTCTGTAAGTTGGACTCCTTGCTGGGAATCTTTAAAGCTAGAAATCTTCATGATTTAATCAGCTTGTTTCAAAATATATGTCTAATACTCCAAAGATATTCAGACTAGTTTAATTTTCTAAGATACTGTATTGAATTTAATAATGACAAAAAGAAAGGGAAAAACGCAAAGAAAAAAATGCAGTGCGTGTGAAAGGGCAGAGAGAGAGCACCTCAAGCTCTGTGCCCTCCGGCCCCAAGGTCCCCATGGGGCTGAGTCTCCTCCTGACCACAGAGCCCGAGGTCTGAGAGTGAAGTCCTCCTGGGAGCACTGGACCCTGATCAATACTTATGCTTTTTCATCCAGTGCATACTTACCTGTTTCTTACTGACTTTATTTTTAAACATTTATTTGATCATCTGTGAAATCAATCCCTTGAATTCGTTTACATTTTAAAAATGCTTACAGTGGCTCAAGCTTCTTTCTTTTGTACATTTTAACCTATAAAACGTTTAACATACTGGAGAGATCACATCTCCCAGGGACATGGGCAGTTCTGAACGGCTCTCAGGAGTTGCTGTGCTGTATGGCTCCACACTGAGGTGTAGGATTTCAAGGAAGATGTTTATCCCCACTGTGGATCTAAGTGTTTTACTTCTTTGACAATGACTTAAATTTCTTTTACTTAACTGTCTGACTTCTTTTTTATGCAAGTTTGAGAGTAGAAAATCTACATTTTTTTTATATACCATGTTAAATCCTGATAAGAAAGGATCATTCTTCTGCAAAAGTTCATTTATATATATATATATGTATATATATATATGTATGTGTATATGTATATGTATGTATGTGTATATGTATATGTATATGTGTGTGTATATGTGTGTATGTAAATATTGAAATTGCATAAATTTCTGCTTAGGATCACTATGGAAAGATAAACAGAAACTCACACTCTTTGGGATGAGTCGCTAAGCCTTGACACAGATCTAGCAGGTAGAACAAAGTACAGACAGCACTTTCCAGATTCCCTAAGGTGCCCTGTCATGTTTGCAGCATTCCTTTAGCAGACAGGATGACCCTCTGTTTGAGAGAATTGGTCAAGCTTGAAGGTTTTAGTTTATCAAGATATTTATTTTAGTTTTCTGATATCAGATACACCACGTGGCGCTGCATTCAATGAATCAGCCTAATTAATTAGACATATTGTCTTAGAGATTCAGCAAAGTCAAATTTTACTAAAGTTTTAATCTCATGCATCTGTTCCATTTTGGAGGAGGAGTTGGGGTCTGAGTTTAAACAGATGTCTGGGCCTTGCTCATGTCAAGGGTGTGGGCAGTGCTCTCGTTTTCAGTCCTGCCCACTCATCCAGAGTCCTCTAGACACATAGGTGGTGAGACCCTGGAAAGAGGACAAGCCAACAGCATGGCAGTCCCCACGGGTAGCACCAGTAGTCCAGCCAACGACTGTGACATCTTCCTCATTAGCAAAACTCGATTTTTACACTTCTTCCAGAGGAACATTTTCCAATGATTAAAGGCATCTGAGACAAATCTGGCAAGTCTATAAACTCAGAGATGTGACAGTAATTTTGTGAGAACTAATCGGGAAGAAACTGACCTGGATGGCAGAGGAATAAGGTATCAGGACCATGGGCCATGATGGTATTCTGGGATCATCGTGCCCACCCTGGAATCCCCGTCTTCAGAGTTCTCGATGTCTGCGTAACTCATGTTGAATTTAAACTGTTTTTTAACTTGTAGTGCAGAGCCAACTTATCCCTTGATCACATGGCCAGTTTATGGCCAGAGTTGTTCACATTTCCTCTGCTGCCCACATGCATAAGACCATGCTCCCTAAGCACGAAAGCCAGCATCCTCTCCCTCGCTGCTCTCCAGGGGCCATCCACAGCTGTCAGCATCCTATCACCATGGTAACAGAGGCCTCACTATGACCTGCCTCTGCTTCTTTTCCCTTCTGATATAGCCAATTTTCCTGCCATCACTTGGGTATCTGTAAAGATCCCAGGGGTGCTGTTGAGCCCATTTGCAGTGCAGACTGCAGACGGAGAGGGTTAGCAGCCCACAGAGGTCACGTCTGCAGACAGCACTGGGCGCTCCCACTGGATTCAGATGAGGGAACATCAGCCACTGCTACGTCATGCTGTGTTGACCACCACGGAGATCCAGCCAGAGTACTAAGGGGAACTCTGAGTGGCGTGCTCCTGGGGTCCACATCATTCAATAGACTTTCCTTTCTGGAAAAGATCAGCCACTTTCTAGGATGTATAATTTGATTCGTGAGGACCCACTTGTCCTATTCTGCAG
Organism: Petromus typicus; assembly: GCA_004026965.1. NCBI lineage: Eukaryota > Metazoa > Chordata > Mammalia > Rodentia > Petromuridae > Petromus > Petromus typicus. The sequence continues at coordinate 27,957 of PVIR01012792.1, read as the reverse complement.
TAAGAAAGTCCAGGTGGGTTGAGGGGAAGAGAAAGAATCCTCAAAAAGAAGGAGGAGAAGCTTCTGATAAAAAAACAAACAAACAAACAAACAAACAGATAGGGCAAGTTGTACTTGAAGGCCGGCCTCAGCCACAGACACTGAGCAGTACAGTCAGTGGACCACGTGGCCACTCTTGGTTTCTTTCTCCCATCGGTGAGTTATTGCAAGCACTTTTCCTGCCAGAGGGTGTTGTTGATCGAAATCTGGGCACATTTTCCCCATAAGAAGTGAGGAGTCATTGGCAATGCAAGGCAGGCCTCTTTTCTACATAAGCCATGGAACCCAGAGCCTGGACTATGACTTAACTTGTGGCTCACCCTTCTGTGGTGACAGCTCGTTCCCTGACCTGCTGGAGGATAGCATGTCTAGAATGTGCAGACTGAGGCTCGGTGGAAAAGGAAGAGGGGAAGGAGTGTTCTGTTCTTTTCCTTCAGAGTCAGCATTTTCTGAGCCCATCAATGACTGCAAACCTCCACATGAGTGCACTTGGGTACTCTTCATCCTGGTGTCCTGCAGTCTTGAGAGTATTCTCCTTAGAACAGAATTGTTACAAAACAAAATTTTGGATAAAGCAGAAGCTGCTATTGTCCTGCTGAGAGAAGACTAGCTCATCAAAGTTTGACTGGTAAAGCCTAGAAAGTGAGGCTGGTGTTTGTGGCTGAGCCTGCTCAGAACCTCAAGGAATTTATCAGATTTCCAAGGGAACAAATAAAAAGGTGCTCATGAGTTTCATGCAGCAGTTTAAGTGAGGTAAGATTACAGGAGCCGTATACATGGAGAACAGTGGTAGCTTCTGTCTGGGGAGAGCATGCCAGGTGGAGGAATGCCACATGGAAGTTTTCAGGATGCAGATGTGGCTGGACCCTTGGGATACAAGGACAGGGTGACGGGAACCAGCAGAATGAGCAGGTGGCGGCAGGTTGACTGCTGTCTTGCACAGACACAGCCAGTGTCCTGTCCATCCTAAGCAATGGCTCTTTCTTGCCTCTTTGCTCTGTTCCTAGTGAGCTTGCAGCCCTCTGCACAGTTTGTGGACTCTCAATTTCTGTGCAGAGCAGCTCAGTGTGGCTTAGCAACTCCTCCTTTTAGGGTTAGCTCCTGTGATTCTCTCTAGTATTCATATGATAATGCTGACATTCACAGTTAATAGATGAGCTTTTAATTTTACCAGTGACATTTATTACACTCACTAGAAGAAATGAAGGTCTTCCTAAGATCGGCAGAAGTTTCTAATGACTTCACATGTTTAAGGGTCAGAGATCCATGCAGATATACAGATATCACTAACCATTATTATAGCTAAAATTATTAAGCAAAAATGTGAAGTATAGAGAGTTGTCCAAGACATGTTGAGTGAAAAGAGCAGGTTGCTGAACCATATGTAGAGTACCGGTTATTTTACAAACAAACAGGAGTGTGTTTATATGTACAGGAAAGGGTGCTAAAATGGGCTTGAGTGGCAGAATGAAAGAAGAGTTTCGAGAGATGAGGAGAATATATTTTAGCTTGTCAAATACTCTGTACATGTGTGCCAGTGCTCCACCAGTGATGTCGCACAGGTAGTTGAGATGGCCAAATAAGCTCTCCCAGTGTTAGTCTGGTACACCAAGTCCAGGCTACGATGCACTCTGGAAAAGTGGCTGGATCTTGACAGTAGTCACGGTCCCTGTCTGGGGCAGACTCAGCAGTGGACTGCATGATCTCTACGTCCTGCTGAGAAGGAGCAGGGATGAGCCACGTTAGGGTTGAAGCCAGGTAGAGTATTCTTCCCAGGAAGTACTCAGAGAGGTCAGCTGGTGTCTTCAAGGATTTTCAGGGTGGAAGACCTGTCGGGATTCCTGTGCTAAAATGTCAGTGATAGCCTAAGAAGAGAGTTGGTGGCCGATAGACAGATGCATGTATACAGAAGAACACCTGAGCAGGGGGTTCTTAAAAGGTGTATCATCCAATAAGACCACTGGGAAGAGCAAGGAAACTGCACAGAGAGGCGGAGCATCTGAGGACCAGCACAAGGAGAAAGTAGCACTGGAATCGGGGTTGCTACAGGTGGGAGAGGTCCCAGAAGAGTCTAATTACAGACCAAAGCTTTCACCCAGTCAACATTTAGGACAGTACAGGGGATAACCATATCGATCAAGCAAGATGTCTTCTAACCTGAACTTTGCCTTTTCCTGCTTCATTGATAGAAAAATCTAAGGAGTCCTGGTGGCTCAGAACAGTGAATAGAGGAACAATATGGGTAAATACTGAGAAGTGAGTCATGCTTAACCATGGGGGTGGGAGAAGCTGGACCTGAGGAGGAGGCAGGACTGATCTAACTTGGCCCACGTTGCTTGGTGCTACAGGATACTTTCAGAAACACAAAATCAGGACACCAGGCAGGTATAAAACAAGACTACCAAATATTATATTTAACTTATAAATCAATGAGGCAATAGTATTATAGCTAGGTGCACATTTTAAGAATATGTGTACCAAATGCTCCAGTATGAACCTGCAGTCTTTGTCGTGTATTTGCACATAGAGCCAGGATTGGCTGAGAACCATAAAATTCCAGGGGAGGGGACACGAAGCGTGAAGGCAGTCGATCTCCTCAGACTCTACCTAGCAGATGCATTTCAGATGTAAAAAATGGGTTTAAAGTGAGCAAAAGGAAGACAGGTAGTGGCTCTGAGCAGAAGAGTTAATGGAGAGACTAGAAGATCATCTTTCCTGGGGTGGGAAAATGTTTAACCACATTGAGCCGGTGGTGTCGGGATTAGTAACTGTCATCTTTACGTTGACTCTTCTCTATCCTCTTACTATACTTCTCTATGGACCCCAGAGAAGGTCTCTGTCTTAGTTTGGGTTTCTCCAAAACCCAGAGCCGGAGACAAAAGGTTTTTCAGTGGTTATGTGTTTTGCAACATGATCCAAACAACAACAGTAATAACAACAGCAACATAAAGGCAAAAACTAAAATAACCCAAAACCAGCAGTAGAAGAACAAGAGGATTAAATGAGTAAAAAACCGACTTAAGGTTGCTGCCACCAGCTGGTCCTTTTCTGAGGACACGGGAGGTTGGTCTTGCTGGGGTCTTCTGAGTTGTGCTCAGAGTTGATAGCGGCCAGGGAAGGTGATCAGGGTCCCCAAGGTTTGTCCCACAGTGTTCTATCTCCTCGTACACTGTGGTTTCTCTTCAGATCCTATAAATCTTTCACCTTCACTAATTCCTTTGCAGAGAGGTTTGTGCACTGGAATAGTAAGACGGATTCTACCAGGAAGGGAAGCCATCAGTCTAGAAAAGGTGCAGGACAGAAAGCAAGGAGTCTATGACTCAGTTGAGGTGGCAGCAGTCCTGTGACACCCACACGGAAGCTGAGTACTCTGAGTGCCATGGCAACAAAGGTGGGTTGATGGGGTGGAGCTGGGAGAGGCAGAGTTTGACACATTCTGCTCTTTATCTTCTGCTCTGGGGTAAGTCCTGCAGAGCTAGATGTGTGGCTGTTGGAGGAGACTCAGGATCTCCGAACCATGGATGTCAGCCAGCTCTGTGCTCAGCCATCCCAAAACTTCTATGATGGGGCTGGGAACAGGGAGCACGTATCCGGGAAGCTGACCGATAAGGGCTCCCTGAGCTATAGGGAGGACCCCACCAGCCAGCGGCATCTGATAGGTCACCATTCCTCAGAGAAACACACCAGTCCCCTTTGCATTTTGGAGGGGCAAAAGCAAACTCCACTGGGATTGTTGCATACTTGCAATATGGTTTCTTCTTCCTTGATCATAAATGGGTCCTGTGAGCATCATATGCAGGCTTGTACAGCACTGTAGTCTTTCACAAGTCTTTGATAGGTGGTTCTGTCCTAGGTGAGACATCTGGGGCATGGAATTCCTTCTGATTTGTTTTATTGCTTGGAGGGCTAAGGTACAATTTAAAGGACTTCAATGTGGTGCTTGCTGTAACAGGTTTTTTATTTTTAGTTCAGAGAAGAAGTGTGAGAATTCTACCAGCTTCTAAATATACCCAACCGAGGAGTGTAGCCAGGGTCCAAACAAGTGACCATGGGGAGGTGCATCCAGGGGCAGGGTGATCAACTCAGCCAGCATTGATTTGGCATTTGGCTTCCAGGAGAGCTTACCTCTCCCATGACAAGGCTGTATTTCTGGCTCAAGGTGTCAGAGATAGCTCCAGTCCTACCATAGTCTGTGTGCTCATCGAAACTGCAGTGGTCTGTGTATTTCCTCTTCATCAGAATGCAGTTTCTGGGACAAACAGCTGCAAGTTACCCTTGGAAGGAAATGGGGGGGGATGTTTACTGTATGACTTCAGCAGACTACAGTGCCTCTTCTCCAGGTGGGTTGACCTCTTCTTGACATCTTCCATCGCTGAGTTCTGGAATAAGAACAGACACAGCTGACCTCAGCCTTTCAATGGCCCCTCTTGATTTTATCTGGTGACACACCTTAGTCAACGCCTTGTCTTTTTTATCCCAGGAATGCCATGGTCTAACCATAACACCCTCTGTTCACAAATTTATGTGAGGTGATTATATAAAGAGTGTCACTTTATTTCCCATTTATAAAGTGTTTAAAAATATAAACAATGCCAAGCACTGTGTGTAATTTCCATCACCTTCATTTCTTCTGCTGTCTCTTTCTAAGCTAGTTTCGCCCTTCACATCCAGTGCTCCCAGTTCAGTGCTAGGAGAAGTCATGAGCAACTATGACATCACTATGTGGCTGCTAACATCCCATCCCAAGCTCTGCTCTTTGTCAGAGTGCCGCAGCTGATGACAGCTGGCAGCCAGAGCGGGCTCGGACAGCAGGTTCAGGGTGGAATTTGGGCCAGGTCACTCCCACCCCATCACTAACTGCACTGGGTTCTTTGCACAGCCCACTGGGATACAGTTCAACCCCAGCATGGCATCCTGAGTCTGCCTACTAAGACCAGCTGTGTTTCTGTCTTTCTGTGTATGTTAACGTAGCGGAGGGTAAGGTGAAGGGTTTTGTGTAGATGATTTATTTTGTGAAGTAACCCTTAGAATTGATAGTCAAGTCCAGAAAGAATAACAAGAAAGCCAGCACCAGGGGTCTAAAACCTGTTTATAGCTGGGCCCATTGGGACTCAATACTATAATCCATCAGACAGGCCTAAGGAGTAGCAGGAAAAGACAAAACTTGATGGACATGACTGTGCATACCACCAAGCCCTCCTGTCTTCTCCACTGTTGCTGACTGAGCTTTCTCAGTCCAGATAGCAATATCCAGCCAGTGCTGGGTAGACATCTGCAGCTGCAGTATAAGGCTGTTAAGATCTTTTTAATGACTACACCTTCCCACCTGAAAACTACTTTGTTCTCCCATCCTTAACCTCCACACCCTGGACTAAGGCTCTCCTGTGGGGCTGCAGTCTGAAGGATATTACACCAGGAATAGGATAAAATGGTGAAAAAAAACCCCACTGTACAGTTGTTAAAATGAACAGTTTGATCCTGGAAAATTTACAGAAGAGTGGAATTCTACTTGCAAAATTCAACCATAGCTGTGTAAAAACAACACCAATTAGGACATTTGCACAGTCTTACTTGCCGTGATGTTCAACTTGGATGTTCCTTTGTTTAATTGGCAGTGTTTGTGCTGAGGGGACCGTGAGTGGGCACTGTCCCTGGAGGTACATTCTCTTCCTCACGGAGCTCATCTTCTGGAGCCACTGATGCTGCTCAGCGATTGATTATTACGTGTGCAGAGAATTTGCTGCCTGTGGAATGCTTTTCAAAGAATCTTTGCTTCTTAAATTGTCCTGAAGCATTCCCTCTCCTAGTTTTATACTGTCATGTCTTACATTTAAGTTTTTAGTCCATTTCAAGTTGAGTTTGAAGTAAATGTAAATAAATGGTAGTTGAAACTGTTTTGCTTCATTTAATGTGACATTTACTTAAATTTATTCACTTTATCCAAATTATCCTGAATAGTGCTTGGAAGTAATGACAATGGTATGAAATGGTCCTGAATGGTATGAAAAATGGTATGAAAAATGCAGACCAAGAGGGATTTATGTTAAATGTCGATTTATGCTCAACAGCCTCCAAATAAACCAAAATCTACCTCAGTATCCAGTTCTCTCTGTGACTCGTCAGTTTTCAGGGAAATGACTTGTACTTTTTTCTTTGTTGGAAGTTGTGGGCGTGAGCTTCTCTAGACGCCCAAGTACCAGCACTCTGAGTTTCAAAGCTGATTCATTCTTTCCTTCCACCAGCACTGATGGATCACTAACTTTTTGCCAAATCTTGGGTTAAATAAAACCCACGAATATATTTCATTTGATCCTCTCATGCAGAGAATTCTTATGCTACAGCTGTCTCCTAATAGCATCATTGAAATTCTTTTATCTAGAGGCCTTAATAAAGGAATGCACATTTGACACAATTTAAAAACAATTATAGGCAAAGGCAGAGTAATGGGTTGTATCCATTTTCAGTGAGCATCCTTTTGCATGGGATTAAATAACAGGAATGATGCCAAGACTGAACGGGGAGGAGAGCAGTTGTACAGATTTGCCCTTCTGCAGAAATATGGCTCATGACAGGAATAGTGAGGGATTTGGGCTCAGGAATCATGCAAACCTTAGATGAGATCAAACACTATCTGGCTGCATGAATTTTGTTAGCCTTTCTATGCCTTGGGGTTTATCATGTGAATTAGGTAAAATACTCTAAGCAAAGTGTTTAGTAGAGTTAATTACCTGTTAAAGAGCACATCCTCTATAAAAGATATTGCACTGCCAGTAGTAATATTGCTAATAATAATAGTCACTAATATATTTGCAAAATAAAGACTGCTCTGACAGATCCCTTTGGACAGCTGACACCTTTCTTTTCCTTCACAAAATCCTCATTTCCTGTAGGTACTGTAATAAGCCAGTGTACTGGATTCCAAGCCATCAGTTTGACAGAGTACATCATAATTGGTCTTGATGTCAATAAGAAATTTTATTCATTTTTACTTCTTTGCTGTGGTTGGTTCGACACTCATATGGAGGACAAATCATGCTACAGATAAAGGGATACTTCCAGGGAGCTTCGTGGGAAAATGTTCTCATTCTTGTAAAAACGAGAAAGGTCCATATTGATGGATCTTTCCTTGTGGGTTTTCTTATGTCTTGGCTATGTAATGTTCAGACTCGTAGAAACCACAGCCTTTTGTTGAAGTCACAGACAGAAGGAGCCAAAGCCAGCCTGCTATGCATGCAGAGCCACCTACAAAGAGCAGAGTCCCTCGTGGGTATATGAAGCAATGGTCTCTACTGTCTGCACTGTTGCTGCTATTTGAGATCATGGTTGATATTCAAAAGAGGCCATCGTTATAGTCAATGTGTTCACATTCTTTGTTATTTGTTGATTGTACTTGATGGGAACCAACTTATACAAGACAACCACTGGAGGACTACTGTTATCACCAATGAATGGGCCACCTTGTAGGGTTGATGGCTCAAAAACCTACTGCAGCACTTTCTGCTAGTCAGTTCTTGGCCAAAACAACAGCACAACTCTATCTGCCATTTTCTCAAAGTACTATACTTTTGGAGGATCACATGTAGTCTGTTTATTTCTATCCTCTGCACCTCTTGTCTGCCTAAATCCAGAGGGGCTCAAGGCAAGCCCACATCTCTGTGGAAGGAGGGTAAGGAAGTGACGAAGTTCAAGCATCATCCCATTCCCCTGATTTGCTTTCCTTATTACTCTCTTCTGATACTGGCTGGATAAGGAATAAGTGCTTTGGAATTCCTGAGACTTGCAGGAAAGGCCCTAGAACCCAGAGATTGGTGAGGCACTAGAATTTAGTGCCTTCTCCTTCTCCATAGGGACAGAACCAGGAAATAAGGATACTCGTGCTACAAGCCCAGTTACCAGTAGAGGCTCCCTCTCAATGGAGTCTTCCTTTCATTTGTGACTTTTGGGGTTCCAGAGAACAATGATCCAAAGTTCATGGAACTACTATGAAATAATGGTGTTGGTGAACTTCCAAGAGTTCCCTACTCACAGAGTAACAACTAATCAAGGAAGTTTTCAGAGAGTTACTGTGATTCACTACAAAAAGTGATGGCTCAGAAAAGGACATCACTTAGCTAGTAACAGCTCTGTCAAATACAAATCACAGAAACAACTTTTAAAAAGAAACAAACAATTTTGAAATTATTGGAAGATCTGATGCACTTCGAGTTTCACTTTGAAAAGAGTGGGTTTAATTGACAGTTGTAAGGGAAATGATGTTTAAATTTTTGAATTACACATTGATTTGTGTTTTGCTAGGTTACTTTTACTGTTGCTATTTACCTGAAATATCATTGTTGCTTGAAACCAAGAATCTCTCCTAACAGACACATTTTGATGAATAGGAAGGAGATGTCAGCCCAGTAGTAAGAGTACATCTGAAGAGCTGACTTCATGTAATTTTCATTTCTGACCAAGACAGATAGAAATAGATTTCTGCATCTTTCTCACCTCTTGATCAACTGAAATGAATGTGTATACACGAAGCCTGCATGCCATCATATCCATTGTTGTCTTTCATATTTTCTACTAGGCACAAGGTGAAAGCTCACTGTGGTTTAATTTGCATTTCATGGATATTCTTTAATTTTAATATTTATTTATGTACCTGTGAACATTATTTTCAGTATTTATTTACATACTCTTGAGCATTTGTGTATTTCTTTTCAGAAATACCTATTAGAGTCTTTTGCCCACTTTATAATAAGGATACTTTCTAAAAAAAATTTCATTCAGTCCAGCTATGCCCCTTCTAGGTATCTTTTCAAAAGAGTTAAGTACATCATATTATAGTGACACATGCAGACCTATGTTTATAGAAGTACATTTCATAATAGCTAAATCTCAGAAGTAGTCTATCTGTCCATCAGCAGATGAATGGATGAAGAAATTATGTTATTTACTCTGTCTCAAAGAAGTATAAGTATGAGACATTTTTAGGAAAAAAGATGTATTTGAGACCATAATGTTAAATGAAATAAATCAGACCCCCAAGTTTAAACATCACATTTTTTTCTTATATGAGAAATCTTAAGTGTAAATAAAGAACCAAATAAAAGACAAATGATAGGAAATAGGATGACAGATCACTTGGAAAAGTGGAAGAGGATTAAGAGTTGGAGGGAGGAGGGATGGAGGAGAGGGAAAAGGTAAGAAAAAGGTTCACATGTCTTGTGTACATGATCCAACTCTTCACAAAGAATGCAATCATCCTTTCTATCAATATTTGCGTTTATTGCCTTTGATTTAATTGTCACAGTAAAGAAACTGTTGCTCATTTCAACACCATGGAGATTTCCTCAACTTCTCCCAGTAGGTTTATGGTGTCAAATATGCAAACCAGTGAAATAAATAGGGCACAGATAGGTACGTATCGCATCTTTTCTCTGGTATGAGAAAATAAAGATGTAAATGATCCTAGAATTGTATGTTATATATTGTGAAATAGAAAATGCTTAATGTAAAATAGGAAGAAGGGGGAAAATGTTGAGATTGTAACAAAAAGGTAAGGTAACAAATTTTATGTATATGGGGGGGCGGTAGGGTGGGTAGGGCTATGGGAAAAAATGAGAATTAAGATGTGTCTTATCCTGGTACAAATCCCCATTATGGAGTGCAATCATGATACGTATATGTAATGTACCAATAAAGATTAAAAAATTTTTTTAAAAATCTGCAAACCAGTCTTTATTTTGAGTTGATAGGTATATATGGTATAAAATAATAACCCTTGATCCTAATTTCATTCTTAAGTCTGTGGTTATGCAGCAGCACTTACTGGAGTGATCTCCTCTTATCATTGTATGTTCTGAGCACCATACTGCAGGTCAGCAGTTGCGTTTGGATTTATTACTGAGCTCTTTATTCAGTTCGGTTGTCTGTGTCGATTTTGGTGCTAAAATGCTGTCTCAGTTAGTAGAGCAGTGCAGTATATTTTGTGTCAGATAAAGTTTAATGTCTCCAGCTTTATTCTTTTGTTTCTCGAGAACTTTATGATTATTCAGAATCTTTTGTGGTTTCATAATAAGTTTAGATCTCTATTTCTATGAAAAATGTTGGTGGAATTTTGATTAGAAATTGTGCTGAATCATTGAATATTAAGACATTTTAATAGTATTAGTTCTAATTTGTGGACAAGACATCTTTCTGTTTGTTTGTGTTTTCTTATTTGCATTTTGTAATTCCACTTGTGCTAATCTTTTTAAGCTCCAGGGTTAAATTTAGTCCTATTTTGTTGTTTTTGAAGCTACTAGAACTAGAATTATTTTCTTGGTTTAATTTTAAATTCTTTGTTGTTAAGGCATGAAAAGGCTATTGATTTTTGCATGTTGAGGTTTGGTTCTGTAGCTTTACTGAATTCAGTTATTAATTCTAACAGTGTCTTGGTGGTGTCTTCAGGGTTTTTGTATAGAAGATGATTCATTTAAAAGAATGAGATTACTTCTTTTTCATTTTGGATGTCTTATTTTTTCTTTCCAGATTGCTCTGAGTAGAGCATCTAGGAGAATGCTGAATAAAATTGGTGAGGAAGGATATCCTTGACTGTTTCCTGACTTTGGAGGAAAGGCTTTCAATGTTTTACACTGAGAATGATGTTAGAGTTGGGCTTGTCAAGTACACCTTTATTATGCTAAGGAGAATGCTTTTACATATCATTTGTTGAGAGTTCTCATCATGAAAGAATGTCAAGCTTTTTAAAATGTTTTTGTGTATCTATTTAAATGGTCATATGTTTTATCTTTCATTTTTTATAATGAGGTACTAGATTTGTTGTTTACATGTGTTGAAACATATGTGTATCTCTTGATATCATACTGGGTATGTCATGTCTTTACTATGATATTAAATTCAGTCTGCTTATACTGTTGAGGAGTTTTACATCTGTGTTCATTAGTGTTATTGGCATATATATATTATATATTAGATATATATACAGTATATATATATTATTTTTTTTGTAGTGTTCTTGTGTGACTTTGTATCAAGATATCTCTGGCTTCATAAAGTAAGTTTAAATATACCTTTCTTCTTTTATTTTTTTGAAAACGTTTTAGGTACATTGTCATTAAATTAATGAAATGTTTGGTAGAAGTTGCCAGTGAAGTTGTCTGGTCAGAGACTTTTCATTGTGGGGAGGTTTGTCACTGTTGACTCATCTCACATTTTAAGGAGCTGTTTATATTTTCTACTTTTTAAGGATTCACTCTGGGACGATTGTATCTTTCTAGAAGTTTATCTTATTGTCTGCTGTTCACTACTTTGACACATAATTGTGCATAATAATCTTGTAATCCTTCGTATTTTACAGCAATGGTTCTAATAGCTTCTTTTTGTTGACAGTTTTGAGACTCTGTAGAGTTACAAGTTTATCACTTTTGTGCCTCTAATTCTCAGTTTCTCTGATTTTTTAAAAAATATTTTAATCTCTAATTTTCCTGATGTCTATTATTCACTTCCCTTAGGTGACTGTGGGCTGGCTTATTCCTCATTTTCTAGCCTTCTAGGACACGAGTTCAAGTTGTTTATTTGAGATACTCTCCTTATTATTGTAAACATTCGTCATTTAAAACTCTCTTTTTGAACTGCCTTTGTTGCATCTTGTAATTTTTTATTTGTGTCCTTCCATTTCATTTTTCTCAAACTGACTTTTAATTTTTCTTTTGATTTCTTCTTTGGCTCACTGCACTATCACTTGGGTATTTATTTCTACCTACTTGTGAATCTTTTCAGTTTCCCTTTTTCATTGATTTCTAGTTTTCATACCAATTTGTTTGGGAAAGATTCTGGATATGATTTCAATTGTATTGAATTATTTTTAAAGATTTATTTTGAGGCCTAAGACATGACTTTCCCTGGACAGTATCCACTTTTCACGTGGAGGGGATGGGCCCCCGCTGCTGTGTACTGAGCGTGTTCCGTGGGTGTACGCTGGCCCCCTTGTTCTGTCAGGGTGTTCCAGTGCTGGTTTCTGAATGGGTTTTTGTCTCTGTGATGTATCTATTTGTCAGAAGTGGGATTCTTGAATTCTCACTAACATTTTTGTATTGTTCTTTATTTCTCTTTTCAGTTCTATAATACTGCTTTTGTATACGTAAATGTTCTAATGTTGAGGACATATATATAATCCCCTTCCAGGGGATTAGGCATTTTAATATTGACTGTTCTGACAATTGTAAATTCAAAATCTACTGTGTATAATGTGAATATAGCCTCTTTTGACCTCTCCTGCTTCTGTTTATACAAGATAAGTTTTTCCACTCCTCTACTTTTAGCGTACATGTTTCTTTAAAGCTAAAACTTCACGTATATACACCATGCAGTTGGCTATTACTTCTTCACTCATTAAGCCTCTCTCTATCTTTTGATTAAAGATTTTAAATAATCTGTGCTTAAACCAGCCATTGATATATGAAGACTTACTGTTGGCATTTCTTTAATTCTTTCCAGCAGGCTTGTGCTTTATTTTTTTGCTCCATTTCTTCTATCTTTCTGTCATCTTTTGTGATTTGGCAATTTTTTCTTATGATGTGGGTTGATTCTGTAATTTTCTTTCAAATCTTTTGTGACTCATATCTTTATAAGGCTTTTCTTTTACAGTTATCAGAAAGCTTATATAAAACTATTTTAGCATGATAACAGTCTATTTAAAACTAATAACATGAATTTGATCATATATACAGACTTTTATACCTCATCTCCATATTTTATGATATTGGTATCATAGTTTATAGTCTATATATCACAGGCCCAATAAAATTATTTTAGTTCTAGTTAGTTTTATACTTTGTATTTTAACTTTCACTGTAGAGGTCAGAATGACTTACACACACCATTATAATATCAGAGCATTTGGAAGTAGTTTATATTCCTATGGTGACATTAATTTTGCATTCCCCTATGTTTTCTTGTCATTACTTAGGACCCTGTATTTTAACTTGAATGCTTTCTTTGCATTTCTTGTAAAGATGGTTTTAGTGATAGACTTTGCCAATTTTTCTCTCTCTGACCTGGTTCTATCTTTTATTCATCCTGAATGAAACACTCATTAGGTGTAGTGTTCTTGGTTGATAGCAATTTTGCTATTCTTTTCAGTGTATTGAAGGTATCTCACTTTTTATTCACTGCCAGATGTCTGTAATGAAATTCTTAAGCATTTTTATTGCTATTCCCTTATATGTGACAAATTGCATTTTTCTTATTGCTATAAAACCTCTTTTTTGCTTTTCAGAATTTGATAATAATCAATTTGGATTCTTCAGACTTCTTGAATCTAGACATGTGTTTTTTATTTTTGTCTCTCTAAATATATTTTCATCTTTTTGTACTTGTCCACTTATTCCAACATTCTCACAGCACAAGTCTTGGTTTCTCCCTAATATATCTCATTATGTCTGTACTAGTTCTTCATTATCTTTACTTATAAAAATATTCCTGTATACTTTATAATGACATAAGTTAAGATCATTGATTATTTCTTCTACCCAATAAAACTGGCTATTGAAGCTAGCCATAGAAGTTTTTCAGGTTAGTCATTGTGTTCCTGAGCTGCAGAAGAGAATTTGGCTCCTTTCTCTAGCTGATATTTCCAATTTTGCTTATAAATCATACTCTTGATTTTGTTTAATTTTTTGTCTTTGTTCTCACTGGCCTTTAACACTGTCAGTTTCAACCAAGATTTTTAGGGGATTCATGTGAACTTATTTTTCTAGATTTTTTTCCCTAGTGGTTTGTTTGGTTACTTTGGATATATTGTGGTTTCTTGACTCTTGGTGGTCCTTGCAACTGTATTAGTTGTGCACATGTGAAGAAGAAAAATCAGGCCCTTACACTGCTCTTTCCAGGCTGGCTTCTGCAGGGACAGCTTTTCACCTGTTGGCTAGAGTTGTGGACATGCTCCAGGTGTGGTCCGCAGAGGGCCTTGCTGCTGAAGTCTTGGAGGAGCCTGGCTTGGCTTCTGAGGAAGGTAATTCCTTTTAATTCTTTTTCTTCCCTGAGATTTTTCTCAGGGTCACTTTCCATTGATGTACTATGTACTATTAGTGGGCTACGTTTCTTTTGTATGTGCATGTTCTAGGGTATTTTTGTTAAGAACTTAACAGTTTAATAATGTGATAACTCTGAAATATGGTTTCTTTCCTTGTTCCAGGTTCACTGTCCAGGTGTTTGGCCTGGGGTTATTTTTTGTTTGCTTGCTTTGTTTTGGCTCTCATGGTTATCTCTGTGCCACACAGTAGTCTGAATGCAAACTAAAGGTCTTCCAAGTGTTTTATAAGCCCAGACCCTTTCCAAGGCACGATGGTCACATATAAATGTTTTCAGTCTGTAATGTTTGACTGCTGAATAGGATAATGAAAGGCTGGGGGGGAGGTGAGGGCTTTGGCTCTTTTCCTTTACAATGGTAAGACAAAGGCACAAGAATAATGACTTCTCTCCTTGTCTGTTCCTCTGCTAAACATCAGCAACCAGAGGACAGGTCCCCAAACTTAGAGGAAAAGGTGCTCTGTGCTCGCTGTGGCCCACCATCTGTGTTCAAGCTTTGCCAGACACACACTCAGGTTCCTGCCTCTGGCTGGGTGAGGAAGTGGGCAGCTGCCGCTGTGCTGGATGCAGTTCACCAAAGTTGAGCCAGTTTCCCACTGGTGACTTTCTCTGCAAATCACAAAGCTTCTGTAGTCACACAGGTTGCTACACTTGCCCACCCTTCAACTTCCAGAGGCTGCTCCTCTACTAAATTTTAAAAGAAGACTAGATCCCCAATATGGTTGCTTTCCAAAGAGAAGTGGCCTCATCTAGATTCTTTGCATTTCCATACACATTTCAGAATTAACATTTTTATTTGTATGGGATAAACTTCTGTCTTTTGTAGGAAACTGAGATCTACTGTGAGAGTATAAAGTTGAGTGAAATAAATGAGATGCATGACCTTAAATATTTCATGGTTTTTCTTGTATGAGAAGCCCAAAAGAAAAGAAAAAGAGCAAAATAATGGATAGATGACAGGACATAGGGAAATGGTTCCTTTTCAAATGGAAAAGAATCAAGAGACAGAGGGTGGGGGAAAGGATGTGGAAACAAAAGGAATAAGATGTGTCATATGAATGTCTCATCTCTGCGTTGGAATGTAAGCACTATGTGCTGAAAACATGCACTAATACTTAATAATTAACCCAAAAGACATCATGGGATTCTTACTCAGACTATACCCTGTTTATAACAAATTCATTGATTCATTCACGTTATTCTTTGGGGGCCATTGCTTACTTTTTGGAGCTTCTAGTTTCTATCTGCTATGATTCATCTCCTGCAAGATTTTCTTTTATTATTTTTAAATGCTGATGTATTCCAAATAAATTTCTTCCCTTTTGTTTGTGAATATATTTATCTTTGTTTTGAAAGATATTTTTGGCTGATAAATTATTCCAGTGCTTTCTGTACTGGCAAATACCTCCTGTCTTTGAACTCGCATTTTTTTCCATGCAACATTTTTAATATGTTCTTCTGTATCTAACTTCCATTTTTCTACAGCTGTGGTAAAAAAATTCTCTTTATTGGTGATTTATTTTCCTTTTTTTATCAAGAAACTTGGAACTGTAAAAAACTATACCACTGTTAACTCTAGGCATAATATTGCACAGAATTTTAGGAGTTAATCATCTTCCGTAACTGTCTTTTTTATACTTCCCGAATAGCAAGTCCTAATTTCCTCTTCCTCAACCTGTCACTCAGTTATTGACATAACTCCATTTCTGGGTTATGTCAATAGCTCAGATAGGCTCTTTTCCTTTACAATGGTAAGCAAAACCTTGAAGTTCTTGTCTTCCTATAATTGACTGTTTTACTGGAATAGTGTCTCTTAGGTTCATTCACACCATGTATAGCAGGATTTCCTTTTTTAAAAAATCCAAACAGCATTCCACTATTTTATATATACCCCATTTTCTTTCTTCACTCATCCACTGAGAGACTTTCAGGATGCATCAGAATCCTGACTCCTGTGCACAATCCTAGAGTGGAGAGGCTGGGAAGAGGTCTGTTTGAGATCCTTACTTCAAATCCTTTGTTCATATCCCGAAGTGAGGTGACTACATATTATGACATTTCTATTTCTGATCTTTTAAAAGAAATTAAAATATGAGTGTTCCATAAGCACATTTAAAAACAGCCATCCTCACAGTGTGAAGTGCAGTCTCCTGGTCTGGGCTTGTTTTTCTCTGACAGGTAGTGAAGACTGCCCTCTCTGCTTAGCTGTGGGCTAGTCCGCGTCTTCTCCAAACAAAACCTGTACCATTCCACTGCCCATTTTCTGGCTAGTTCTTTGATTTCCTTCTGTGGTGTCATGTGAGTTCTTCATTATATTGGCTATCAACATCTTATCTAAGGTAAGACTTGCTAGGGTTTTCTTCCATTCAGTGTTTTGTCTTTTCCCTCTGTTGGTTACTTTCTCTGGTGTAGACTCTTTTGATGGATGCACTTGCACTTTCTATCTCTGACTGTGTCATCTGTGCTGATGCTGTACAGAAGAAGTCATTTTCCTAATGTAGGAAATGTTCTCCTTGTGCTTTCTCTCAAGTTCTACAGTTTCAGTTAATATATTTAAATATGCAGTTCATGTTCTTTCCACATGTGGTAGAAGATACATTGGTCTATATGCATCCAATGGTAGCTGTTCCAACTGTTTTAATTACTGTAGGTTTACA
Organism: Petromus typicus; assembly: GCA_004026965.1. Lineage (NCBI taxonomy): Eukaryota > Metazoa > Chordata > Mammalia > Rodentia > Petromuridae > Petromus > Petromus typicus. The sequence goes on along the minus strand of PVIR01012792.1, from coordinate 11,185 downwards.
ATGTGTTTTAAAATCAAGAATTGCCATCCTTCTCATTTTTTATCAAGGGTGCTTTGACTATCCGTTCTTGCTGTGATTTCATATACAGTTTTGATTTTTTCCTATTTCTGTAAAACTGTCACTGCAATTTTGAAAGACTTTGCATAACTTATTTATTAGATTTCTGTGAAGAATGTGAACATTTTAACAAGATTATGTCTTCTAATCTATGAACATAGATAATTTCCAATATAAATGTGTCTACCTTTGCTTCATTCAACAGTTTTTTTATATTTTTCAGTGTATTATCCATCTACTTTCTTGGTTAAATACATTACTAAGTGTGTTCTTACTGCAAATGGGATTATTTTCTTAATTTTGCTTCCAGATAATTTTTTGTTAGTCTGTAGATGCAACTGATTTCTGAATAATGGTCTTATAAGCAGAAGCTTTACTAACTTTATTATTTCTAAAAGGTTTTGGGGATTTTTTTTTTTTTTGAGCTCTTAGTGTTGTTCTGACAGGTTCATATTTCTGCAAACAGAATTATTCTTACTTTCTTTTCCTTCTTGTGTGGTTGTAATTTCTTAGTTGTAATTAACTGTTCTTGTTAGGATTTCTAACACCATGCTGATTAGAAGTGCCTATAGTTGATATCTTTGCCTTAATGTCAGTCTTAGAGAATAAGCTTCCAGCTTTGTAGTCTTCAGTGTGCAGTTGGATGTACTTTTATTCAATAATAATTTTGTGACCTGGAAATAACACTTGGCATAAGAGAGATTTGATGAAGCAACAAAACATGGATGTAAGGAAGCATCTGGAATAGACACGAAGCTGGTGTGTATCTATGTGTGTGAGGGTAATAAGTTCTAAGAAAAGGCTTTGCAGAGAGGGCAAAGCTGAAACTGGAATTCTGTATTAGAGGAACCCAACATTTATGGAGCTATCTTGAGAATAGAATCCATTAATGAATTAGCTTCTGAACTGTTTGTTTTGTACTTTTAAGTGATTCCGTCAGTTAGGACCTCATTTGATGATGTAGTTGACCTTTAGTAAACCTCAGTGTGCTCACTAATGCACTGAAAGAATCATTGGTGATGCACCCAGATGATAGATTAACACACTGTAATGTATCACCAGGGTAGAGCTTTTATACTCTCTTCCTCCAAAGAGCCATCCAGGGAACGATATATCTTGAAGATGATTTCATTTAATTACAGTCTGGAAAGTGCAGCAAAACCATGAACTGTTTTAACCCTTTAGACACATGGCAACTTGGAGTTAGGCTTCACCTGGTGTGAGTTAACACGTCTGCCTTCTGGAAAAAGAGCATCCTTTCTTTGAACTTCTACAGAAGAATCAGGACAGTTGAGGGATTCACTAGCTATGATAAATCCTCAGTCATACATTTTAAGAATTTATTTTCTCAGTTGGTAAACAATGACTACACATTCAATATTATAATTCAAAATGGTCAGTAACTAATTTGAATGTGCTCTCTGCTTAGCAACCGGTTGTCATTATCTATCAGAAATGTTGTTGGGAAGTTGCTGATTTTAAGATCCCAGAATGGGCAGCCACATGTTGGCTGGTCCAGGGCATTGGTTTTACCTGATTTGTAAGGAGTGAAGGATGGAGAAGTAAAACTGATAAAATAACTCTTGATTGAGGACTTGAGCAAAAGAGGATTTCATTTTGAGTGTCATTTCTGATTGCCCTGTGACAGTGACCTAGAAGATGGTTTTGAGAAAGACTACCTACCAGAGGAGAACTGTACAGAGGGAGTGGCCTGGCCAGCTTGCGGTGTCTGCTCCAAGCCTGGGTGAAGGAGTGAGTAGAAGCACTTTCATCTTGGTTGGAGGAATTCAGACAGTTATGTTTTGCTATGAAAAAAGAGGCAGCATAAAGGGAGCAGGAAAGGGCTTTCTTTCTGTACCACTTGCGGGCAGCTCTTATTGGAGGAGGTTAGAGATAGTGTGGATTGTCTCACCAATGGCACATATCAAAGCAACGTTTTAAATTTCCTTGGAGGTGAGTTTTGTGTGTGTGAAACTGTTTTTTCTCATTGGTTTTTAAAAAGCAGTATTCAATTTATGAAATTTACAAATTTACAGACTATTTTTCCCTTAAGATTCTGTTACTATATGGGTAAGTTTATTAAAGTTTTGTCATCATTTTGATTAGTTTTCTCTTGGTCTAATAAGTTCCTTGATATGTTTTAAATTGAGTTTAATTTACCTCTCATTTAAAACAGTTAAAATGTATGAACCACAATCATAGTCTTTGCAAATACTTAAAAATTTAAGAAAAACTATCTTATGTTACAATTTTAAGACAGTCAATAAAAATGAAGTTGCATTATACATTTCAGACAAAAATCGTGTCTGTGATCAGTTTTTCAGTGAGCACAAGGCCAATCTGTCAGAGTTTGAAGTGTCAAATCTTTTAAACATTAGAATTAATTTAAATTCAAAATACTCCAGAGAGTCCTAGGTACAAGTTAATCTCTTAGCTTACAGATAAAGACTGCTGGCTACAAATATCAGGATTTTTAAAAAATCTCATATGGACAAAGAACAATTTGGAAGTCAAATATTAAATCTGGCACAGAATAACAAGATTCTAATTTTATAAATTTTTTAATTCAAGTCTTTATTGGTACATTATGAATACACATCATCATCAGATTCAACATTGAGAGTTTGTACCAGAATATGACATGACTTGATTATCATTTTTCCCCTTCCCCCACCCACCCTGTAACCCTCTACTCCCTATATACATAAGCTTTGTTTCCTGTTTTTTAGTACTATTACATTCTTTTCCCTTCTTTCTTTATCCCTACACCCTCTTTCCTTCTAAATATTTTGTTTCATAATGTCAACTATATATACTAGAACCCATTTACATTCTTCATTTTCTCATACCAGAGAAAAGATATATTTACACATCTGTGACCTATTTATTTCACTTATGAGGATGTCCTGAATGTACATCTATTTGAGTATGAATGGCTCAATCTCACCATTTTTAAGGGCAGAATAATACTCCATTGTATAAAAGAACCACATCTTCTTTATCCAGTCTCCAGATGATGAGCATTTTGGTTGTTTCCAAGATTTAGCAATAACAAACTGAGCTGCTATAAACATGGGTGCACATATGTCAATAATTTTAAAAGATTGTTATCCTAAGATTTCAAAAGGCCATGAGTGTCTCTAGTTTTCTCTGAAATATATCTTATCAACATAACTTTCATGCCAAGCTTGAAGTATAAACAAATTTTGGGGAGAATGCCTGCCTTCTGTGACTCCATTTATTTTTGACTCTTGCGAAGTTCACACATAATAGAATTGTTTCAGAGAGTAAAATTCAATCATGTTTAACACAACCATCAGCTCTGCCTGGTGGACAAACACACTGGGCGCCCTAACGGAGAGCGACACCATCCAGCAACTCTTCCATTCCCTCCTTCTCGCCCCTGGCTTCCACTAACCTGTTTTCTGTCTCTCTCTACTTACCCGCTTTGGCATTTTGCATTAACTAAGTCATACAAAGTGTTGCATTTTGTGTCTGGCTTTCTTCGTTTAGCACATTTTTGAGATTTGTCAGTGTTGTAACACGTATCAGTCTTTTATTTATTTTTTATGGCTGAATAATATTCTAGTGTCTAGAGATAGTATGTTTTACTTACCTATTCATTGATTAACTGATATTCACTTATTTCTGCTTTTTGGTTATTGTGAGTATGCTGCTGTGGACACTTGGACACTCATTTTTGTTATACACCTGCTTTCAGCTTCTTTTAATAACCCAAGTGATTTACCTGATATTTTTTCAGTGAACATCAGAACTGGTATATGAATCAGCATCTCACGTCTAAAATTCATATTCTTTCTGGGACAAAACAATGTTTTCCAAGTAAGGAATTAGTGTACAGTCTTCCAAGAGGTTATGAAATCTATCAAATAAAACAAAATGAATTGAGAAGGGTTTGATCACTGTGTAGATACCAAAGAAATCCAAGATGAGAGCAGCATGAAAGGCTTGGAGAGGAGACAGTGGTGGCGATTCCAGTGACACCCATGTAACTTCAGTGCTTTCTGCCCCAATGTCCTCCCTCCTCAGTACGTGTGGGTGAGTTTCAGCTCAGCCGTTATCCGTGGAGGGAGGCTCCCAGAGTGAACAGCACTGTGTTATGTCTGTGTCCTCTTGTAGATGATTCCCTCTAGTGGTTTGAAAATTGTGTCACTGTTGATGAGATTTCTCCCTTCAAAAATCTAAGTACGAGAGGCCCACAGTATTCAGCATGGATAATCTTCCAAATCACAGTTCCCCTTGGGTGTGGCTGCCACCACATTCAGGAACCCAAGGCAAGCTTGAAAATGTCCATCAGGTCAAGGTATCGCCTGGCTTTCCACTCCAGTCAGAACAAACTCCAGACTCCTTTCTGTGCCCACAGAACCCTTACCTGTGTGCAGTGCCAGCTGCTCCCGATCATACAGGAACTGACCCCGCTGGAGCAGGTGCTTCTCTGGCGGGGCTTTCCCCACACACTGGGAACAGTGTTTATCAGTCAGATCAGTAGAGCTCAGAGACTCTGAGAAATGGCTGCTTAGTCTACTTTTGTCCTTCATTAGATGTCTCCCCTCATCTTTCTGGACCAAGGTCTTCCCCTTCTCTGGCTACACTCTTCTCCCCCCATCCTTTGCATGAGAGAGACACCTGCAGCCCCACTGGGTTCACATCCCTCAAAGAGCAGCTTCCTCTGTCCTTTGTGATTCTCGTCCCGTCACTGTGCGGTTCCTGCATTGTCACAGGGTTCGGTCTCTTAGCATACAGCCCAAGATGTCAAAGGCAGAGGCTTCAGTTTCCCTCTTTCCCCGGTAGTCTGCAAAGGGTACCCTGAGATGAGGGGGCCTCCTTCAAATAAGAGTAGTGGTGGATTTGGGGCTGAGTCAGTTCCGACAGTGACCCCATCTCAGTGACCAGAGTGCTTTTGATTTTTTGTAACTCTTTTGGGTCACAATTTTCATGAGTAAGAATAGCAGCCTTCCTTTAGATTACTTTTTGGATAGAACATTTGGTGGAAGGCATTTCAAATCAGGTGGAGTTTCATGCATTCTTTGGTAGCGTGAGATTTTAGCCTGGAATTGACAAAGTCCTAAGCCTTGTCTGTCTGTCTGTCTATCTATCTATCTATCTATGCTAAACAAACTTGGAATCAGCCTATATGTCCAACAACTAATAAATGAATGAAGAAATGTGGTATTCAAATGAAATGGAGTACCATTCTATCATAAAGAAGAATAAATTTGGGTTATTTGGATGAAAATGGATGCAGTTCAGACTATAATGTTAAGTGAAAAAATCAAACACATACATGAATATTATTTCCAAATGGAAATAATTTAAGGAGCAGTCTCTACATAAGAGACAGACAATAATAAATGAGGAGAGAGCACTTCAGTAAATGGAAATAGGTCTTGAGATAGGGAGAGGTTAGGAGGAGAGGAAAGGGGAATGGAAGGAATCGAGATGCCTTGCGTGTGTACCAATTCCCCACAGTGTAATCAGTATGTAACTTGAATATGTTCTGACAAAAATAAAAACAAGGAAGGAGAAAGAAAGCAAGCCCTGAGAATGAGACCAAAATTTTCAAGCATCCGAGTCAGAAACATCCAAGCCAACTGCAGAGACAACACTGAGAGGATGCAGCTGAGACACAGAGCAGCCCTGCGAGCCGGGACTCTGACGACGGTGTTGGGCTTCTGGGTCCCGATCCAGGATATACGGAGAGCCGAGCCGAATGTGCAGGCCAGTGTGCTGGGGACAGGCTCAGGGAGAGGCTCCCGAGACGGGGAGGCCTAAGCTTCAGAGGAGGTGCAGAGGGCCAGGGCTGTGGGTTTCAGGAAAGGCACATAGGAGGGGGCCAGCTCTAGCACAGGAGGGTCGGGGCTGTGCAGAAAATGGAAAAGTAGTGATGCTTGGTGCAGCTCAGAAAGCCAAGAGGCGGTGGAAGGAGGTGGGGAGGCACAGTGAGTGATCATGAAAGGCCCGAGCAGCGACCAGCAGAGTGTGGGCTCCGGCGGGCTGTGATGAAACTCGGTTCTGGTGTTTGATGACCAGGAGGACAGTCATGCTCCAGGCAATGCTGAGGTATGGTTTAATTCACAGCTTCTTGACCAGTCTCATTCTCTTTCTATGAACCATGAAAGCACTGCCAACATATATCAGAGTGTCTAGAAAAACATTTTCCCTCTAAAAAACTTTTTAGTGCTTGTTCATTAGCTGCACGACTGCAAGTGAATTACTCAATCTTGAGAGGCAGCATGATGACATTTGTGAGAATTAAATATGTTGATACTTGAAGCCAGGCTCATAGTCAATAAGTATTAAGTTATTATTATTTTTTAAACACAGAGTTAGATATCAAATACTTCAGTCAGTTTATAAGGGACTTATTTTATGACGTATTGTGTGTATGCGTGCGTGTACACAAGTGCGTGTGTGTGTGTGTGTGTGTGTGTGTGTGCATGTGTGCATGCATGCATCAGAGCAGGTGAGTGTGTGACTCAGTTCCACCAAGCAAGCTGTTCCTGTGTTACAGAGCTATATCCAATTTCGCTTTCCTTGGAAATCCATTTCATCTCCCTGGACCAGTTATTTACCTCTGATTCTCAGTTTCTCCATCTATAATGAGGACTGAGGATTTGGGTTTAAGTCTCTCTTTGGGATGCTGAGAGGTCAGACTGAGCTAAAAGGGCTCAGAGGCCTTGAGAAGGAAATGGTAATCTGAATTTAAGGACGCTAGTGACATTTCTAACATTATGCTCCAGAGGTGATGGATTCATACAATGAATCCTCCTTAATAAATAGCTCAGTAACAGCCACATAAAATAGTCCCGCAGAAGTCTAGACATAGCCAGTCTCAGTCTCCTTGGTATTAGCAAAGCTGGAGAAATGTCAATTAAGATAAATGCATTACAGCAAAATGCCATTAACTTCTGAATCTATGAGGAATCTGAATATCTCCCTCAGAACTCAGAATCATTGCACATAAATTTTCTCCACCCTCTTTCTGTGAGTTACAGATAAGAAAGTTTGAAGTGCAGAGGTGAAGTGACTGGCCTACTCACCCAAGCGCCTTCAAATCTATTATTTTCTGCCACGGAGTCCGGGCTTTCCAGCTTGATTCAGCAAGTCCATGGATCTTTCCAATAAGCCATCCTGCCGAACTGTCATAGCAGAACCACGCTGAGCATTCTCCCCACCGAAGCTGTCAGTCACAGCCTCGTGACATCTTGCTGCCTGCTCTGTGATGGTATCTTATTTTATTATTTTATTTTATTATGTGTTTATTTTGTTGGAGACAGGGTCTCACTTTGTAGTGGAGGCTGGTCCTGAGCTCAGCCTCGAAATCAGCAATCCTCCTGCCTCTACCTCCTCAGTGCTGGGATTACAGGCATGAGCCATCACGCTGGACATGTGTGATGGTATTTTAATGACACATGCACACTTGCCACAGAACGAATAGCTTAAGACCAAGCCCTGAAAGAGCCCAAGTTGGTCCGCAGCTTGGGAATGGATGGCCCGGACACTGGTGTCCATGAGGCTGTGGCTCTTAATATCTGGTCCTGCCTTAGCTGTCCCCCAGGACTTTTCTACCCAAGCTCCTCTGACTCCAGTGTCCTATTCTCAGTAACTTTAAGAGTGAGTTTTTCTTATATGATGGCCAGGTAGTAGCCATCTGTCTATCACAAACACTTTTTGGGTGCCAGAGTTAATCTCCAAGAATCATTTTATTATTTTTACATCCTTTATGAATTCAGTGTTCTAAAAACATTTTGTTATCATGCCAACTGCATAAATTAAGTAGTAATTAGAATGTTTTCCCATTTTTAATTAACCAAAGGCTTAAACACCTGCCAAGTTGAGCTCCTGATCGGCACATGATATACTTTGTATGACCAATTGTGATGGTTATATGCAAGGAACAGCCAGGAAATTTCCAGCCTCACCATCTAAATGGTGACCTTCATTCAGTCAGGCTTTAAAAATGTCAAAAATTTGTTCTTAAAATGTGTATTGTCTCCTGTTTGAAAACTACAGCTCAGTCGGAGAGAGTATGAGCTAAGAATCCCTGATGTAACCTGAACCCCTGCTCCTGGAATTCACACAGCTGTTAGATGGAAATGCACAGGCTGCTGGACAGGGCTGGGCCTGTGGGAGTCTGAGAGGAGATGAAAACCCATGGTGGCGTGGGCGCATCTGAGGACAGCCGGGCCTCCAGGTTAAGGTTGCCAGGGCCCGGCTCGCACGCTTTGCTAAGGAAGGAGCTGAGGTTAGAGATTATACCATCATTGGCCCCACCCAGTCCATGCAGATCACATATGTCTCAAATGCCTCGGTAGGCAGCCAGAGCTCCTGGGCTCTCCTTGCTCCCCAGAGACTCCTGTCCTTGCAGTTGTGGATGAGCTGAGGTTAGTGATGTCGGCTACACTTCCCTGCTACCTGCCCCCCTTCACCAGGGCTATTGAAGCAGCCACACTTGGAACCGTACTGACAGGTCACAGTTTGACCCAAATTGTACCCACCCTGGGGTCTGTGCTCACCTCATGATTTCACTGCACAAAACACTCCTGGAGGGATGACGTGTGTGGCAGCCACTTTCCGACCCTCCTGTCTCCTGGGGACCTTTCGTGCCCTTCATTATGTTGGCCCTTGGTTTTATGCTTTGATTTAGGGGACAGGAATTTGCTGTGTGGGACATATAACAGGTTGGGGATTATATTGCCTCTATATCACTAAGTTAGACTTTAGGGGAAAATTTTAAGTGTTCCTAAAAGTTTGTGGAGTTTTCTCCCTTCCTTCCTTCCTTCTTTCTTCCCTCCTCCTTCTTCCTTCCTTCCTTCCTAGCAGAATGGGGTGGCTTCATCTTAAGTGGAGGGCCAGGAAGTATGCTTACCACAACCCATAAATGCTCATTGGTACCAGCTAAATTCTGGGGATTAGTGAGTTCAAGTGAAAAGCACTTCTGAATTTTGCCTCAGTGCAATGACAGAGGAAGGGCAGAAGGGTTTCACAATTCCTGGAATAATGTTCATGGCTGAGTAAATTAGGTACAAAACACATGATCAGAGAAAGTAAAGGGGAAAGTGATGGGATATGACTGTTCGCACAGAGGAAGTTTTGTTCATCATTCATCAAGAAAAACCAAAGGCTCTTTCTTTCTGTTTTCAATTGTGCCTTAGATTTTCTTTAGCAGAGTCACAGAAATAGTTATGTGATGTTCTTGCTCATTGAGTTAGTTAATTTGGGAGAAAGACCCTTTTTTCTACCTCAAATTTGAGAGATCAGAAACACAGAGCTCGCTTGTGCTCACCTCAGATGATCCTCCAAATTGTTGTATTTCTCTGCCTAAATCACCCCATCCTCACTCTTCCCTCCATGTATAGCCATGTATTCCACTTTCAAATGTATTACCCCAAAACATCACTGCACATCACACTTGGACGTGCCGTCCCCAGTAAGTACAAAGGAAGATCTTCAGATATACTTTGGAAGACTCTTTATGGTTCATCCCAACCTCCTACCCATCACTTCCTGGTCAAATTTCTAGGATCCATTTGAAGGCAGTCTGTCCAGGAATCCTTACCTGGTGGGAAAAGATGGATCGCTCTGCTTTCTCCTGTGATCACTTACAGCCTGACTGGTGTCTCCTGTATTTTACCTTGAAACATCTGAAGGAACTTGGTTTCTCTTCTGAGTGAGGGTATTTTCTGAGTCTGTGTGGAAAGAGGGCCCCCATGAGAGCCTTACAAAGGGGACTCCTCGGTTCTAGGTGGTGAGCAAGTGCGTGAATTCAGGTTCAGTTCCTAAGGTGGGGGAGCTGAAGTACGTTTTTCCTCAGTTCAGTGTACTATGAATCTGTGGCTTGGAGGAATGGTCTGACTGCACTGGAAATGGTGATGGGGCTAATGAGGGCATTTACATTTTTTTTTGTTTTGTTTAATAAGAAACTTGCCAAAAACAGTGGGAAGGAGAGAGAATAGTTGCCATGACAACCTCCAACGCTGTACCTCTGAAGATTTAGTTTATACATTTAAAGAAATGTGCCTTCATTTACGATTTCTGTAGAGGCTGGGACTTAACGAACTGCTACCAAGTTTTATGGAGGAGGTTTTAATGATACCTGTCACTTGTAGGGAATATGAGAGGACGAAGAGCTTCTTCCAGCTGCAGGGTGCATTTCAGCTTCTCTGTGGTTTACCCGGAGTGAACATGTGTGTGATGGGTGCGGCTCAGGGTGCGTGCCGAGCTCCAGCTTCAGCCGGGAGCCAGGCCGGCTGACACGTGGCCCTGCCCTGTCTCACATGCTGCCACAGTCAGCAGCACAGAAGAGAAACCCATGCACAGCCAGGTCAAAGTGATCACAAAAGACAATGACTTTCAGGTGGAGGACAAACCAACAGAATGACCAGTGTTTACCAAGAGATACTGCACGAGGGGTGAAACTGGAAGTTCAGCTTTGTAAGAATCTAAGCTGTGCTTTTCTTGACTAGCATGGAAGACGCTAATTGTCCAGACCTGTGCTTGCTCATGTGTGAGGTGGAGATGGGCGCACACCTCAGTGAGGTGTTGTGACACGGAGATCAACACAGGAAGTGGCTACAAGGAAGTATCAGCTTGTGCTGCTGATGGTGAGGGGGTTAATGGAGATGATGTGAATACTGAGACCCTCCATGATGACTCTTCAGAATACTCAAAAGCCCTCGCTCTTCTGTTAGTGTAGACTGTGGTGGATGACTGGGATTAGGAGTCACCATTTGTGTGTACAGTGAGTGACTGGTGTGTGCTATGTGTTCATCTGTGGCCAGTGAGGCTGAGGCTAGCTTCCTACTGAGGAGTGTGTCTCAGAGGACATGCCTCCATCTCGGAAACATGACATGTCCTCAGGGAGAAAATCTCCTGGGATGAGTGGGGTTTAATTTGTCCTCCAGTCATGTGATGTCTATTTCCTTCATTTTCATTTGGCTGCCCTGGATACTGTATCCTGCTCTCTCTCCAGCTGGGACTCACCGAATGCAGAAAAGTTTCATGGGGATGATCAGAATCTCCCAAAGAAGATACCATGGCGATGTAGGAGTGGCTTCCGGGCACACCTCTCCACAAGATCTTCTCACAGCCATTCCACACCCAGAAG
>PVIR01012791.1:17085-43898 GCA_004026965.1 Petromus typicus | reverse complement strand
TATGTATGTATGTATATATATATATATACATATATGTATGTATATGTATATATGTATGTGTATATATATACACACACACACTATATATACGATATACTATATACATACATACTATATATGTGTGTATACTATGCATACATATATACTATATATACATATATACTACCATATATATATACTATATATACTACCATATATATATATACTATATATATATATCATATATACTATATATATATACTATATATACATATATATAGTATATATATACTATATATATACTATATACTATATATACATATATATAGTGTGTGTATGTATATATATATATATATATATATATATATATACACACACACACTATATATATACAGTAGTTAGTATTTTAGTTTTTTCAGACAGGGTTGTGCTTTGTAGTTTAGGCTGGTCCTGAACTCAGCCTGGAACTTAGCAATCTTTCTGCCTCTCCTTCCCAAGTACCAGGATTACAGGAGTGAGCTACCATGCCTGGCATTGTGGTGTGTGGTACTGATAGCTGGTGGGCATGAGTCACCATGCTCAGCATTGTCATATGTGGTAACCAGGGATCAAACTAGGGACCCTGCGCTTGCAAGGCAGGTGCTGGAACCACTAAGCTAAATCCTCGGCCCTAACTTTGTATTTCTGAGAAAAACTATCTTTGTTAAGTTTGATAATATGTTTGCACTAGGTCCCTACATTTGTAAACTTTCTTTTCTTTGCAAACATTTATATAGTGTAGGAATTACATGTTCCTTGAAGCTGTGAATAAATGGCCTTTGAAACCATCTTTGTGTCCTGAAATTATATATATATATATATATATGTTGATAAACAGATAGATAGATGGATAGATAGGACAGGCCCTAGGAAATAGGGTAAGGTGCCACCTGGGCCAGGACAGGAATGGGAAAAGAGGAAGTGGAAGTAAATAAAAAAGTCGGGGGGGGGAGTTAGAGTAGAGAAATTACATACAAACTATATACAAATATAGTTATATATGGTAAAAATTTCAAACTGCTTGAAAGATCCACAGCGAATAGTCCTTCTGGTCATAAAATGGGCCATTCTTCCTTTAAAAGGCAATTCAACTCATATTGCCAGGACTTCAGTTTCTCCAAAGGCAGCCAGTTTCTTGTGAAACTTTCTTTCTGGAGCAAATCATATATATTTCCAGTTTCCTTACATTTTTACTCAGACTAAAGAACGCTGTTCAATATCTTGCTTTTTATACATTTTTAAATTTTTCTTTAAAAAGTTTTTTAAATTGCTTTTATTGGAACATTTTATATATACATTATGATTGAAAAGTTTTTTTTTGGTTTTTTTTTTTTTTTTTAGTTTTTTGAGACAGGGTCTAGCTTTGTAGTTCAGGCTGGCCCTGAATTCACTATGTAGCCCAGGCCAGCATCGAACTCACAGCAATCCTCCTGCCTGTGCCTCTCAAGTGCTGGGCTTACAGGTGTGAGCCACCGTGCCTGGCTTCTGAAAAGTTTTGTTGTATTAAAATTTTCTACTTTCTTTGAGTCAGTTTTGACTATTTTTCTCGGATACCATTTCCTCAATATTTTCGTTGTTTTCAGAGTTTTACATTATAATGACTTGAAATTTATAACAACCACTAAAATTCTCCATACTTGTTGGTTTACATATTTATCCCACTTCTACTACAAAGTTTCCAAGCAACTTTGGGTAAGTCCTGCTGTACTAGAGATGTCTGTGCTCTGACAAAAGGTAATGAGTAGTTGTATTAAAGAATAATTTGCTAATTCTGCGAGATATATTTGCAACTAAAAGCAGAATAATTTCTATTTTAGGAGTTTGCTCCAAGGAAGCCCCTTTCCGTTCAGCTATCCTATCCTTGCTGTTTCTTTAGTGCATCACACCCAACCAGTAACCTTTTAGTTACATAAGGAGAATAAGCGTGATAGTCTGTAACTTGAACTTTGACTTGATGATCCTTTTAGGGCCTGTCCTCTTCTTATGGCCATTTTAAAACAAATGGTTAAGAGGCCAAAAGAAGAGATTAGGGGTAGAGAAGTTGGTTTTTGTGATTAGAGAGAGATAATTAATTTTAGAGGTTGCAAAGAAAATAGAAGAGGTTGTTATCATGGGCTTCAGGGAAGAGGAAAGGAGTTGTGGGTGGATAATAAACAAGAAGCTAAGGGGAGGGAAAGTAAGGAGGAAGGTCAAGGCTGGGCTTGAAGCAGTTGAACACAATATTCTCTTGTACTTTTTTGTTGTTGTTAAAAGGTTTCATATCTACCGGCCTAATTTTTTCTTTCCAGTACTCCAGATAGAACTCAGGATCTTGTGTGTGTGAGGCAGGCGTGGTGCCCCTGAGCTACATCCTTCATCTCACAGGCCTAAATTTAAATATCACGTCCACCAGTACTGGAAATAATTTTGGTATGAAATATTATAACAATACTTATACAAAACAAACTGACAACAGTACCTTCAAAAAGTTCCATTAAGTCTGAGAATTTTACTCCTCCACATTTTTCAAGTTTCCCACAGTACTTTCTTGCTTTCTTGGATTACCTATGCAAAAATATAAACGACTTTATTTCACACCCATTTCCTACCCTGTTGGTTAGATGCTTACACCACCAAAGCGCACTTAGGTATCCCGAACACTGCATCATCAATAGCTGCAGGGTCTGACTGCATCGAAAATGAGATCAGGGTTAGGGGGTTTCCTTTTCTTTTCTTTTCCTTCCCTCTCTTCCTTTCAGGGGGTCAATGCGGAGACAGTATGGAGGTTTCTCAAAATCACGGCGGTGGGATCGGCTAGGTAGCTGGATGAGAATCACGAGGACTGAGGCAGGGGCGAGTGCAGAGGCAGCGGTTCCGCAGTCTCCCGAGTCAGTCAGGGAAGGGCTGGTTCCTTTATTAGGAGGAAGTAAATTGTTACGCAGGCGGGTGAGAGGGAACATGATATTTTTTAGGAAGCGCTGTGCTAAGAACACGGGAACCAGGAAGCCAACTCCTAAGAAATGGAAGGGTGCGCGCCTAGGGGTCGTTGGGCAGGGAAGGGAGTTGCGGTCTGGGGATAGACGGAGAGAGTTGAGCGTTAAAGCAAAGTGTGTCTAACGAGACCGCGCTGAGCCCTTCCCGAGACCCAGGAACTGCAAAAGACACCGAGGCTAGTCCAGGGTTCCCAGCCCTTGGCGGGCGCCTTTCGGTGACGCAACTCCCGCGCGACGACGCGCCGCCTGGCCGCGACCGCGGCCTCCACGTCTCAGGTTCCGCAAAGGCCTGTGGGAGCGACCCGAGCGAAGGAGGGCTAAGATGGCGGAAGCGGAGGAGTCTCCGGGCGACCTGGGGACGGCGTCGCCCAGGCCCCTGGTGAGCTTGGGAACTGCGACAAAAGGGACCGAGGGTGAGGCAGAGTGCCTCCTAAAGAAGTTGGGGGACGGGCTTGTAGCCCAAGAGAGCTGGCGTCCCTTCGCCCGACAGGCCCTTTGCTCTGTACAAACAGGTCCAAACACTGCACCTGTTCGTAGGTAACTGTTTTCGTCCTCCCCACTTCGTGTCTTCCAGTCTTCTGGTGAAAGTCCTCTCTTCTTTCCAGCCCCATACGCTTAGGACTTTTTTGTTCTCTTCCCTTACATTGGGTTAAATGTTGAACTTTAGGTGGTATATTTTCTTCTACTCTCCCAATTTTAGCAAGACTGGTCACTAGCCCTTGTTGGAGCAGCATCATTCTAGAAGTAATGGAGAACTGAACTGGAGGTCAGTTGAATTTTCTTCTAGTCCTGATGTTTCCTAGCTCTGTTTGTTCATCTCTTCTTTCATTCAGCAAATATTTATTGAGCATCCACTATGTTCCAGGCACTCTTAGTCATTGAGGACATAGCAGTGGAAGAATGAGGTGGAGGATAGGGACAGAGTGCCATCTTAGCATGTGGGTTGAAATTTAGTTCCCTATTTGGGAAATAGTGATAAAAACTCATCATAGGATTAGTGAGGGGATGGACTGAGCTAATACACAAAGTGCCTCCCTTAGTGTAGTTACAAATGCCTAGCTGTTTAACAGCCAACTATCTTCCCCATTGCCTGCCATGAAGCTTTCTTAATTCAGTGATTCTGGTGACTCACTACTTAGTATCCAATGTGTTTCTATTCAACAAATGTTTCTTGAACTTCTGTAATGTGTAATGAACTGTGTTTGTTGCTATAAGGAATACAGAGGCCCTGCTCCTGTGGTGCTTGTGGTCCAATTTGGAGGGATGATATAAATATATACTGCTAAATAAGGTTGCACATAAGAGAAAATTACACATGAAATATTAGGGAAATTTAAAAGAAGATGCTATTGTGTCCAATTGTGGTGCTCAAGTTTCATGGTACAAGTTATATTTGAGAGGACTTCAAAGGATGGATAGGATTTGAAATTCCAGGTTACCGTAAGAATTATCAGTGATCCCAATCATTTCAGTTAGGTAGCTTTTAACTGTGTTTTACTTATAATGAAGAAATGAGCTAGGCTGAATTTCCTTAGAATCTTCATCCAGGTAGTGGCCAGGTGAGAACTTTGAACCTAGGTCTGACTGAAACCTGGATCATTTTCACTTATGTTACATAGCTTCTCGTGGATGAAAGCACAGAGATTGTAAAATGCCATTGTGTTTGTAGAATAACACATAGATCACTATGGCAAAAGCCCAGGGAATTATTAGGAGGTAAGCCTTAAAAAGTAGGCCTACTGAATCAGGGAGGGAGTATGATGGAACTGTGGTTAGGAATGTGTATTCTGACATCATACTACCTAAGTTTCATTCTAAGCACTGTCCCTTGGAGATGTTGGGGGAGGTTACTCAACTTTCTGTGCCTGTTTTCTCACCCAAGGTTTTTTTTTTTTTTTGAGACAGGGTCTTGCTTTTGTAGTTCGGGCTGGCCCTGTATTCAGCCTTGAACTCACAGCAATCCTCCTGCCTCTGCCTCCCGGGGATTGTAGGCGAGAGCCACCACACAGGCACTGTGGTATGTGGTTCTGATTGCTGGTGGGCATGAGTCTCCACACCCAGCTTTATTGTATGTAGTTATCAGGGATTGAATTTGGGCCCTTGCACTCACAAGGTAGGCGCTGGAACCACTGAGCTAAATCCTCGGCCTTCTCATCCAAGTTTTACAGATACAGCAATATTTAGTTCATTGGGTTATTAGTGGGTTAAATGAATTAATACTTTTATTAGAGCACCTGGTATATAGTGATCAGACAATAAATATTCTCATATTCCCTCCCTCTCTCTCAACAAACCCTATTTTGTGCAGGCTGACCTTGAACTTACGATACTCCTGCCTCAGACTCCCAAGTAGCTAGTAGTAGTACGGTTGTGGGCAGTAGCCACTCTGCCCGGGTTGCCAATCCTTAATCACCTCCACTGATGAGGTTAAGTACATTCCATGATCCCACTGTTGCTAATTCCAGTATCCCAGTCCTCTTGTGAAACTTGTTTTATTGATTGTTTTGAGTGTGTGTGTGTATGTGTGTGTGTGTGCAGTTTTTTATTGGATGTATATTATATATAGAAAAAGACACTGCTGAAAGTGATCTCACTTGCTAGACTGTCTTTGGGAATTTAGTCAGAAGTTGAGTTTTGTATGGGTTCTGGTTTGCTGAGGGTACCATCAAGGAATCATCACTTTCAAATTCTCTGCTGCCATCTTGGGCTTAGCAGAGGTGCGTGGTTGTTTGCAGTTTTTCTGAATGTTCTGTTGTTCTTTGACTGCTTTTGGCCTTTGGTCTCATAGTGGTTCTCTTGAAGCTCCTAACCCCAGTGATGGCAGATGTTTTAGAGTTTTCAGTAATAAAACAGCCTGATATGGCACATAGCCATTGGTCCATCACCACTGCCCCTCCCCAACAGTAGACTGCTGCTGCTTGTTACTCCTTGTCTGGTAGCTTGACAGTAGGGACAGGTAGGGATGATTCCTTGTTTGCATGATCCATCCTCTACGTTAGGGCTCGTGTGTGTCTTTCTTCCCTCACAGAACTTTCTCAGTGATCCTGTTTCAACCCCAGCTGAAGCAAACTAACAGTCTGGACCCAGAATGGTGTCCTGTCACTCCCTTGGGAGTAGAGATAGTTTTCTTTTCCTTTTTTCCAGGCATAATGAATCTTTCCCTGTGTTCTGGAAGCAAGAGGATTTGTTGTCTTTCCCCAGCGGCTTTAGGGCTCTTTCCCTACCTGAGAGGAAGGCCTACATGGATTTGTGTGCTTTTGTTCCGGTGGTAGCTGTTTCCTTCTCTCATACCTGAAGCATTGTCTTCCCTCTACTCCTCCTTGTGAGCACCGAGAGGAAGTCTGCGAAATAGCCTTCAAGGGACTGTGAGCACTCCTGTCTGCTGCTTTCAAGCCTTCTTTACTTTCATACTTTACCAATTTGTGTAAAATTTTAGCTGAATTCTTCCCCATCTGTGTAGTGTGCAGTGTTGTCTTCTCATGAAAACTGCAGTCGAGCTGGTGTAGATGTCCTTTCTTTGCTTGGAAGCACTTGTCTTTTCTTATAGTTCACATACAGGCTGCTTGGTTGCCCTGCTACCTCGGCTTTCTGATAGCTTCAAGGAGAATTGTGATTTTGTCGTTTATCTAGTCTTACTGTTCTGGTGAGGAAATACACTATCTCGCTTGTTTCATCTAGTTGGAAGTCAAATTACAGCTTTAGAAGTCATTTAAACTACTTGTTTGTGTCACTGTATATACAGTAGGCTTATTTCTGTAATATTTCTGTTTCAGAGATTGCTTCATTTAAATTTCAATTTTATTTCATCATTACATAAACTATTTTAAGTGATTTCAGGTCATATACAGAGAATAATATATATTCAAAGAAGCCTGTCTCCTCTGCTCTTCTTTAAAACAATCATAGAGCTGTAAGCATGGTTGAGAAATTATTTTTCATAAACATTTGGGACAACTGCATTCTCTCTAAAACTTTATTGTATTGTTTTGTGTTTCATTTAGCTGCAGTAGTTGAGCACTAAAAATTACACCCACTGGGCCAAAAACTGAGAAAAGATTGCCTGTTTTAGTAATTTGTAGATGCCAGAGTTTTCATCATGACAATCAAATTTAATAGGTGAGCCTGAGAGTAACAATTCACATTCTTATTCACTTCTAAATTTGTATCTGATCTGTGGTTGCCAGGTAATCTGATAAAAAGAATATAAATCAAGGTATATATATTAGTTTCCATTTACATTTCATGTAACACTCTTTTTTATCCAGTAGAGGTCACTAAAGCCACTATGGCGCTTCAATGCAATAGAAACGTGGCCCTTCTAGTCTAACGTGAATTCCAGATCACTTTTTAGTAGCTCTGCAGTTATTATCTCAATCTTGCTAACTTGTGTCATTTGGGAATTTTATGCTTGAAATAAACTAAATATTTGAGGGTACTAAATTTAATTTCATTTTTTTTTCAGCTGATTTTTAAAATGTCTATTGAGCTAACACCTATTTTAACTGCTGTGCAAAACTTTACAAAAGACATGGTCCCTTCTCTAGGAAATGGTATCTTTGAGGAATGCTCCAATGTATTTCAGATTTAATTTTTTCCTTCTGTCACTTCTCAGTTTGCAGGCCTTTCAGATATATCTATCTCACAAGACATCCCGGTAGAAGGAGAAATCACCATTCCTGTGCGATCTCGGAGTCGAGAATTTGATAGCTCTACATTAAACGAGTCTATTCAGAATACTATTGTAAGTAAGACTGGTTGTAAGAACTTCTTTTCAGTGTCACAAGACTAAATAACTGCATTATTTTTGTTTGGCCCCCTGATTTTCACTATATTTTATTTGTCGGAGTTTAGGATCTACTCTAAGAAAATAATCTAGTACGGTCTTTGAAGAGCAGTTCGGCTATAATGGATCCTAAAATTTTAAAATACCTAAAATTTAAAAATGATTTTACTTCTCTGTAGCATATTGAAAAATTAAAAAGTTAAACATAATTTTAACAGAAAAATTCAGTATAAAAAGGTGTTCATTATAGCATTTTCTGTAATAGAAGAAAGTTGGAAACAACTTTTATTGTTTAAGTTAAATATGTTATCTACACCTGTGATGGAACACCAAACCATTAAAAATTAAAATCTAGGATAGACTCACCTCTGCTGTATTTTGAGAAGTTATATTTGTATTACTGAACCCTTCCTGAAATGTCTTGACTGATTGATTTGTCAAATTGTGAGTGTTGGAACATTACAAAAAATGGTAACCGTGGGGCCGGGAATTTAGCTCAGTGGTTCCGGCGCCTGTCTTGCAAGCGCAAGGACCCAGGTTCGATCCCCAGTAACCACATACCATACTGGGTGTGGAGACTCACGCCCAGCAGCAACCAGTAGCACATACCACAGTGCCGGGCATAGTGGCTCACGCCTATAATCCCAGCACTCGGGAGGCAGAAGCAGGAGGATTGCTGTGATGTGAGTTTGAGGCTGAGCTCAGGGCCAGCCTGAACTACCAGAGTGAGACCCTGTCTCAAAAAACCTAAAAAAAAAAAGAACAGTAACCGGGGAGCTGGCTGATTGGCCTTTGGGGCCTTATCATGTATGAGCTGAATGTCACCTTCTTGTGTTTTGCAGAGCAGCTTTTCATAGTGATAATATTTTAATGATATTATTTTATTGAAGTATCATATTGGGAGAACTATTTTTCTTCATAGAGTAGTCAAAATCAAAGTTGAACTGGTAGTTGTAGAAAAATGTTAGATACTGACTTAAGGAGTTAACAGAAAAACCATACTCTTACATCTTTAATTTGTTTGTATGGTGAGAGGGTTGAACTGACATTAATTCCAAAATTTAGTGAAGAGCTAGCTCCTAGGAGATTCAAAAAAAGAGAAATTTTAGCAAATAAGTGAAGGGATTACTTGGCAACCTTGGTCATGAAATATAACAAGTTGTTTGTGTCTTTCAGATGCGTGACCTAAAAGCTGTTGGGAAAAAATTCATGCATGTTTTATATCCAAGAAAAAGTAACGCTCTTCTGAGAGACTGTAAGTATATGAAGTCTCCCAAGGTTTGTTTCATCTCATTGTACCTTATAGTTAGTACTTTATAAGGCAAAGGTTCTGTGGTAATAAAACTCATCATTTTGCAGGATGAAAATATGTATATGTAAATTAACATTTTGAAAGAAATTTAGAATGGAAGTTAGGTGTTAAAAGATTTTATCTTTATCAACAAATAAAGACAATTCACCCTCATCTGAATAATGCTCTGGCGAGTGTCACCAAAAAATATTTCCCGAAGCTGCTAATTTATGGGGAGTTTGTTCAACCAAAGAACTAACAACCACTAAGGCAAAATCACATATTTAAATGTTAAATTAGAATAATAGCAAGTACCTGTGAATGACTAACAAAATAATTGTACTTTCATTGACATATCTGTTTTCAAGACTGTCATTTAGACTGAGGATTGCTTTCTTTGATAGGGAGTTCTATCAAAGCCATAATAAATCAGGGCCAGAGATTTAGCTTAGTAGTTCTGGCACCTGCCTTGCAAGTGCAGGGTCCTAGTTTGACCCCGGTAACCACATATAACAATGTCGGGTATGGAAACTCATACCCACCAGCAGTCAGTACCACATACCACAATGTCGGGCATGGTGGCTCACGCCTGTAATCCCAGTACTTGGGAGACAGAGGCAGGAGGATTGCTGTGAGTTCAGGGTTCCCCTGGGCTATATAGTGAGCTCAGGACCAACCTGAACTACAAAGCGAGACCCTGTCTCAAAAAAACCCCAAAACAAAAACCAAACAAACTCATAATAAATCGTTATCTCTTTTTTTTTTTTAAGGTTTTTTTGAGATGGGGTCTCGCTTTGTGGTTCAGGCTGGCCCTGAGCCTAGCCTCCAACTCACATCACAGCAATCCTCCTGCCTCTGGCTCCTGAGTGCTGGGATTACAGGCGTGAGCCACCATGCCCAGCACTGTGGTATGTGGTACTGGTTGCTGCTGGGCGTGAGTCTCCACGCCCAGTATTGTTATGTGGTTACCAGGGATCGAACCTGGGTCCTTGCGCTTGCAAGACAGGCGCTGGAACCACTGAGCTATATCCCGGGCCCAATAAATCATTATCTTATAATTTTTTCTTAAAATTATTAGATTTCTCATTTTTGTTTTCAAGCAGTTTTCATATTATTCTTTATCAGAAAAATCAAGTCATTTGAAAATAGTGACAGTGTTGTTGTACATGATTGTACCATTACTTCAGCAACAGTTCAGCTGTAATACAGGGATGTCAAGTAAGTGGCAAGTGTGCTATTACTCTGAAGATAGGACGATAGTGTCTAGAGTTTTCTGTGCTGTGAATTGGAGCTGACACATGATTTACTATCACTGGTGTATGGTCAGAGCATAGGTAAATCTAGGTTTGAATAGTGCTTCCATGAGTAGATACGTGATCTTGAGGAAGAATGGACTCTTCTGGGGCTCCAGGTTCTTCACCTGTCAAAGTGGAAATAACATTAAAGAAATAAAATAGAAAAGGTGGAATCACATGTATCTTGCAGATGTGGATTAGAGATGATAACAGATTGAAAACACCTAGTAGGCAGTGCATTAATGGTAGCTGTTATTCACATGTGTACTCATATGCATGTTATCTTATTTAATCATTACTACCTCCTTGTGGGGTAGAATCATTGCTCTTGTCTGACAGGAAAATGTGTTTAAGAGAAGCACTTAGCAGCTTGTTAGGATCTCACCAGCAGGACGAGAGCACGGTTGTCCAGTTCAGTCCACATTCTGCTTTATTGCTGCTGTCCCACATGTGAAGAGACCCTTTCAGCTGCTGCTGTGACTCAGTTCAGAACATAGTGGCTTCAGTTACAGTGCAGAACCCATGTGCTAGTCCAATTAATGATATGCATTCACTAATTAATGAGGTATACTAGCTATTCCATATGTGAAGGTCTACTCCCAAACCATGTGAGGAGAGAAAGATAGGCTGGGATAAAGGCAAGTCATGACTAGAAATTTATACTATTGTGGTTTTGCTTTACTCTGTTATCACAGCCTATGGCAGAGTGGCAGGGGAAAATTCATGACTTAAAAATAGTGTAAAAAAAACGATAATGAGGGACCACTTCACGCTCATTAGGATGGTCATTATTGTTACAGAATATCTGAACTGTGAAACAGAGGGCACCCAGAGGTTTGCAGGCAGTGATCATCTTTATTCACACCAGTGGACCTGACTGGGATCTTTCCCCAAAGAGGTCAGGCCCAGAATATGGGGGGCAGGGGGGGGTAGCAGTTTTAGAGGGTCGCAAGCAGGAGATACAGAAGCAGAAGCAGAGTATTTGGCCATCTGGTTGGTTAGTTATTTGACATTTTGTACATCTCTGAGGCTCAGTTCCAGTGCAGTTTCCCTGGGAATAGAGCCCGCAGGGTTTACACAAAGCAGAGCAGGGGAGGGGCAGAGCAGAGGGTTCTGGCAGGACTTTCTCAGTCCATTTTGCTCCCTTGGTGACGGGCTGCAGAAGTTGTCATGGCTACTCAGGTACATTTTACAAAGAGCACAGTTACCTAGTCAACCCATAGTTGCTTAAGAACTTAGTTAATTCATAGTTGTCAAATTCAATTCTTTTTTTTTTTGTTGTTAAAAAATACCTTTCTGCCTGGAAATTCCCTTTCATTATGAAGAAAACAAAGTACTAAGTGTGGGAAAGGAAGTAGAGAAATTGGAACCTTTTGCTTTGCTGATGAGAAGGCAAAATGGTACAGTTGCTTTGAAAAACAATATGACAGTTCCTCAAAAAATTAAACATAAACTCACCAGATGATCCAGTAATTCCATTTCTACATATATACCCAAAAGAATTGAAAGCGGGGACTTGAATGAATTATACTTTTGTTCATAGCAGCATTATTCATAGTGGCTAAAAGGTAGAAGTAACCCAAATTGATGGATAAATGAAATGTGGTACACCATGGTATATACTATATGTAAATGGAATGTTGTTCAGCATTTGCAAAGCGGTAATAAGCCAGACACACAGGACACACATGATACCATTAGACACCTAGACTAGTCAGATTCAGAGATTGAAAATAGAATGGTAGTAGCCAAGGGCGTCTGTGAGAGTACGAATGGGGAATTATTTTTTAGTGAGTGTTATGTCTTGTGTCTAGATGTCCCCCCAAGGCCTTATATGATCACAGGTGGGGTTTTCTTAGAGCTGGCTGGATCTAGAGTGTGTGATGCTAAGAGTGATGCTAAGGCTCAAGGGCAATAATATTGAAGGTGTGAGTACTACCCGCCTTGAGTAGCCTGGATAAGATGAAAGGGGCAGGCAGAGGCTGTGAAGGTCCCTACTGGTTTTGCAACTCTGTGGGGACCATAAACTGCATCTCCTCTGCAATGCCTGTCTGCTGTCCTCCCTGTCTCTTAGTCTAAAACCTCTACCAACTGACAGCCGCATAAACCTTTCTTCCTTCAGCTTTGGGTGTTGGGTATTTTGTCTCAGCAATGAAAAAAGTAAGACTGAGTTAAATTTAAAAAGATGAAAAAGTTCTGAAGAGAGGTGGAAGTGATGGTTGCACAACAGTATGTTCCTTAATGCCACTTAACTGTATACTTAGAAGTAAACTGATAAATTTTGTGTGACATATCTTATAACAGTAGAAAATAGCTAAAATAATTACGGATTGTTAGGAATCGAAAGTCTTCAGTATATTTAAAATTGTACTAATACCTGAATTTCTTCAATTAATATGTTAAAATTTAATGAGATCAATAGTAATTTTATTAGAGTTGTAAGATTATGATTCTTTACCTCTTTTTCAAACTCCACATTAGTGTCAGAATTACTTATATACCTGGGTTGCAAGTGTAGCTCAGTGGCACCACGCCTGTCTGGCAAGCACAAGGTCCTAAGTTTGATCCCTGGTACCAAAAACATTATATTACTAAGAAAAAGCCAAATTTACCTCAGGAAAACTTATATACATATTAGATTCAAGTTAGATGTAGAATTTATCTACTGTTTGGGTTAGTTGAGAAAATAAGGTCACTCTAGAGCTGTGTGTTTCTGAATTGTTGGCATGCTAATGCCTCAGCAACTTGATTGGAGATCATTTGCTAGATCTGATGTTGGCAGAGCCTTTTACCATTTTCAGAAAGCTTTCACATGTTACTTATTAAAATTTAACCTTGTGAAATTACCAATTCTGGTCTCTTTTTTTCATCTAGAAGAACACCAGTTCCTTTAGTTTCATATAATAATTATAGAAGGGAATCCACCTGGGATACTGGCAAGACTAAGAATCAGCAGACCTAGGTTCTGGTTCCACCTGTACCTATAAACTTGGGCAGGTCACTTCCTTCTTAGTTCCATCTTTGTGTTTGGGAAATGAGGGAGATTGTCTTCGCCTTTTGCTCTAACACAGCCTCATGCTGATAAAGTGACTTGGCTGTCACCTTTTCCTGAGGGCGCGGGATGGAACACATAGGTCTTCCAACTGTGGGCCCGCTGGTATTGATTGCAGCGGGCTGGAATATGGCCTGGTAGGTCGGGACAGGGGTCATTTGTGGGATGTGAAGTGAACAAAATTTCAAGGAGATATGAAAAACTATTCAGAATGAGAGAGCTGAGAGTAAGTAGGAGAATAGGACAGGTGAGAAGACTTGAGCAAACACTGAGCCTGCATGTCTGGCTTTTGATAGTGAAGGTGGATACTGGAATAAAGATAGGAAGTACTGCGTGTATATTTCTTAGTAATGTTTTGTCTTTCCTTGTCTTTTAGGGGATTTGTGGGGTCCCCTGATTCTTTGTGTGACACTCGCATTGTGAGTATTTATATTTCCTTTATTTGTCATTTGAGCCAGACTAGACTTGTTTGTTGAGTATCAAAATTGAGGGACATTTTGACAAAATATTTTACTTAGGACCTATATAGCTTCCTGTTTGCCTTATGTATTCAATGGAAAAGTAAAGAAGCGTTGAAGATCAGTTAAAAGTGATGAAATTAAAGGTGTGAAAAGCATGTCCGTTTTTGTTTATGATGACTTCTTAGTCTGTTTTAGTCATGTCTATTCAACAAATGTTTAAATCTTACTAAGATCTAAATGAGAAAACAAATGGTAGTGTTAAAGCTAGATCATGCGCCAGAGTGCTTGCTTTCCCACGTATGGTGCGATGGACGGGAGAGGAAGGTCCTTTTAGAAAGGGGCGTGTCAGCTCTGATGATGGAGTAGGAAAACTGCTGTGCCTGGATGCGGTTCTGGACTGTCATCCCGGCTCTGCTGCCAGCTATCTTGTGTGACTTTGGGCTACTATTAAGTCGTTTGTAAAATGATTTTTCTCTGTTCGCAGAAATTTTTACAGTGTTGTCTCTTATCTTCCTAACAAGGATTCAATATTATTTTCCCTTTTTGACAAACAAGCTCAGGTGCAAAGAGGTTATGTATTTAACCAAGAGCATAAAATCAGTGTTAGGCCGAGAATTCAACCTCAGATTTTTGAATGCCTGTTCTCTGCTTCTGTCATTACATTTCTTCCCACCTAACCCTCTGGGTCTCCTCTTCCATATCTGTAAAAGGAGCTGCCTGACAGGCCTTTACTGTCCTTTATAATTTAATCACAGTAAGTTTCTTATTGGCTCTTTAATTTTTTTTTTTTTTTACTTTTTGTTTGTGTGTGGCACTAGGTAGCAAACCAGGGCCTTGTTCATGCAGGACAAGGGAGCAGTGAATTACATCCCCAGTACATCATCCCCTTCTAGTTTCTTTTCTTCCATGTTGAGCATCAAACCTATTACCTACACACGATAGACAAATGCTCCACCAACCGAGCCATATCCCCAACTCTGATTTTCAATTTAAACTGAGCATATGCTAATTTAGATCATTACATAGTATTTTTTCTTATTCCTTTAATAACCATATCAAGGGACTCAGTTCATTGCCTTGATGGAAGGTTTAAATTAAAAGCTCTTAACCTCACTTATTTGTAGAGAAAACTGAGTCTCAAGACATTTAATGACAGAACTAGGATCAGTGTCTGCTTTCTTGCTTTTCAGACTATTTAGAATTTTTTCTGTCATACTGTGCTCGAACAATAGAGATTCTAGACAATAAGTAAGTGCTGGCATATTTTTTGTATGTGATTGTCAGGATTTGGAATATGCACAGCTATAGGATTTAAAATTCTATACAAACTGACAAACAGCATAGCTGGCCAACACTTACTGTGTGATTTCTCCATACTATTTAATAAGAGGTTGTGAGCTTCCTATTATTTATCATTTTCCCTGGAAAAAAAAAATCGAAGTATTCTAAATCCAGAATTCAAAACTTTGTACACCTATAAGATTCTTAGACAAAGGATGTTTAAGTGACTGTTCAACTATTTACTTTCAAAGCAAAACCACTTAGTAATAATCTGTATTTTTTTTTTTTTTTGAGACAGGGTCTCATTTTGTAGTTCAGGCTGGCCCTGAGCTCACTGCATAGCCCAGGCCAGCCTTAAACTCACAGCAATCCTCCTGCCTCTGCCTCCCAAATTCTGGGATTATAGGTGTGAGCCACCAGTCCACATTGTGGTGTGTGGTTCTGATTGCTGGTGAGTGTGAGTCACCATACCCGGCATTGTGGTATGTGGTTACCAGCGGTTGAACCGAGGACCTTGTGCTTGCAAGACAGGCACCAGAACCACTGAGCTAAATCCCCGGCCCCCTGATCTGTATGTTTTAATTTTAAAAATTAGCAACTTTGGCACAGTGGTATATACCTATAATTCTAGCATTCTGCGAGGCTGAGGTGAGAAGATTGCAAGTACATACCCAACCTGGGCATCCTGATTGTCCAGGGACTTAGCAAGTCCCTGTCTCACAATTTTTTTTTAAACCCACAAAGGGGCTGGGGATATAGCTCAGTGGTGCCTGCCTTGCAAGTGCAAGGTCATGAGTTCAACCCCCGGTAGCACAAAAATAAAACCAAAAAACCCCAAAACAACAACAAAACACCTAAAAAGGCTGGAGATACAGCTTAATGAGAAACCCTGGGTTTAATCCCCAGTACCATGTACACACATGAAAGGCAACTAAATAGGTTCATAGGGCCTAAAACTTTAACCTAAGAATTATAAAACAGATGTG
Organism: Petromus typicus; assembly: GCA_004026965.1. Lineage (NCBI taxonomy): Eukaryota > Metazoa > Chordata > Mammalia > Rodentia > Petromuridae > Petromus > Petromus typicus. The sequence goes on along the minus strand of PVIR01012791.1, from coordinate 27,759 downwards.
TCCAATAGAGAAGTAACCTAAATATATATGGTCATGACCCTTGCTTCTGGGTTCTGCATAGGGGCTCCTGATTGTTGCCATGGTAGAGTGTATGTTCCGCAAGAGAAAATCATCTGGATTTTTAAGAAAATCTATAAATATCCACCATTCCCACACCTTTTGTGGTACTAAGGATCAAACCCATGGTCTCGTGCATGTTAGGCAAGTGCTCCGCTGCGGTGGTATACCCCCAGCTCAGAAATTACATATGTAAAACCTCCCAATTTTAAAATCATGGCAAATGAAAGTAAAAACTAAATATTGTATAAACCAAGAGCCTTGTCTGTGAGCCACATTTAGCCCTTCAGTTTGTAACTTCTGTTTGAACTAAAAGGTCTTGAGTAATCCATTGAACACCCCAGCAAAGTCAAAGGGAGCCCCTTCCACTCCCGAGGTTAGGGAGCCTTGACAGGTGCTTTCAGCCTTCTCCTGTCAGTGCTCCTGCGCATGTGTCTTAGATGTTCAGCTGCGGTGCAGCACAGCGCTCTGGCTCAGGGCTGGAGAACCCATGCCTTCACTGTGCTGCTTAAGTCGGAGGTTAGGCCATTCTCACACCGGTTACTTATCTCAGAATGTTGCAGAGAGGCTCTGCGGATAGCGAAAAAGATGGAGGGCCCCAGTTCGCAGAAGTATTTGTCATTGTCTGGTTTGGTGCAGTCACCATCACCCTCAACTCAAAACTTCTTGGAGGAAATATGTGAGTATCATTAGAATATACCTTCTCTTTTCCTTTGTCATCTAGCATGTCTTATGTGTTAAGGAACCCAGACTATTTAGACTTTTTAAAAAGAAAAATCAAAGTGAATGAGAATTGAAGAAAAAGTTTGCTTTAAACCAGTGAATAGAGATAAAGTAGTTGAAGTAAATTACTTTACATTTCTTCGGGGTCCTTTGATAAGGTTCAGGTGTTCTCTCTAGCCTCTGAAATCAGGGCAGATTTTTACTTTTGTGGGGAACTGATATTCTCTAGCTTTTCAGAAATTCTCAAATAGTTCTGTAACTAGAAATGATTAAGAAATGCAGGGCATGGTGGCTCACACCTGTAATCCCAGCACTCGGGAGGCAGGGGCAGGAGGATTGTTGGGAGTTTGAGGCTCGCCTGGGCTACATAGTGAGCTCAGGGCCAGCCTGAACTACAAAGAGAGACCCTGTCTCAAAAAACTACAAAAAAAGAAATGATTAAGAGCCACCATCTTAGACATGTAGTGAAAGAGGGTGGTTTCTATGTATTAAGATAGATCATTTGGTATTGGGTGTGCCGGTAGGTCCTCTGCTTTAAGAGGGAAGCAGGAAGAGTTCAGGGAGGGAAGATGAGAGAGAGCACATGGACTAATCTCATCAAACTGATGTTCAGGTATAGTTATGAGGCATCGGGGGTGAGAGGAGACAACGTCTGTGATGTATAGGAGTCTGGGTAATCAGCTGTGTCATGATACCATTCAGCCATACTTACGATCTTTGTGGGTGTATGCTGTTTCTAGATCTTTTTTCCAGAGCCTCTGCGTGCTGGGCTACTGTATACTGCCTTTGACAGTGGCGATGATGATTTGCCGCCTGGTACTTCTTGCAGAACCAGGACTGATAAACTTCATGGTTCGGCTTTTTGTGGTGATTGTGATGTTTGCCTGGTCTATAGCGGGTAAGTATGTACTTACCTCTGTGATAGCAGAACAGACAAAAATGTGAATTAAAGAAGAGCAGATTAGGAGCAAATTCACATGGGAGTGGTACGATTCCTGCTGGTGTCATCCATAGAACCCCCTGCTCTAAGCAGGTATCACTACAGGTGATGTTCATTGTAGGTGCACATAGAAGAGGTGGAGAGTCCCTTATATTTTTTTCCATAAATAATGGACAAAATTGAGTAAATTATACCAGATTTAATTTAGTCGTGATATATATGAGAAATAAATGACTTGCAAAATGACTTGAACCTTTTCCTAATAAACTAAATCATCAAAAAAGTAATAATATTTACAGATTTCTTATTATGTGCCAAGTGTCACTGTAAGTGATTTGTATATATCATCTCTTTAATCTCACAACAACACTAATAGACAAATGCTATTGTAAGTTCCATCATACATAGGAGAGTTGGTCACAAACAAGTTTGACAGCTTATCCTAGGAGACATAACTGGTGGGTAGGAGAGTGAAGTTTCAAACCCAAACAGCTCATACACCCTTAGGGACTATTCCACCTTCTGGTATCGTCTGTCAGTGTCACTGTATAAGGGTGAGTATCCTTTATCCCAAAGGCCTAAGGCCAGTGAGTTTGGATTTTGGTGTATTTGCATATTTATAGTGAGATCTCTTAGGGATAGAGCCCAAATGTGAATGTAAAATGCATTTATGTTTCACAGGCACCTTAAAAAGGGTTAAAAACAGCCCTAAAGTAATTCTCTTGCGTGTGTTTTGATGATACCCTGTCATGTGAAATCAAGTGTGGAATTTTTTCACTTGTGGCATGTTGGTGCTCAGATCATTTTAGATGTTGGAGCATTTTGGATTTTGGATTAGGGACTTAACAAAGTAGCTGTAGTACACTTCTACTTGAGTAGAAAATTTTACTGAAGATGAGGAAGGACCTATAGAGTAGTGATGTATGCTGTATGCTCATTTTTCATGTTCCCAAAATTTTCTTTAGATTCCAGTTTAAACTAGAAGTGTTTACTAGCTTCTGATTGAATTTTTAAGTACAGTAATATCTCATTACTGTGGAACATGGTTGAAAACTAAGAAGTAATCCAAAAAGCAGGTTCTAATGAGAGCCATAATTGCTGTTGCAAAGACTGTATATTAAGTGTGGGTGCCTTCCCCATGTGAGAGCCCCTCACTCCCTTATTTAGACTCCAATAATGACTGTACAGGTAGTTCTGTGAGCTTAGTTACCTAGTGCCCAAAGAAAATCTTGGAAGAGTGTTAATTCAGCAAATATTTAGTGATCACAAATTATGAGTGAGGTGTTGTGCTAGGCATAAGGCGTGGTTCTTGAAGTTCACAGTCTGGCGGAGCAGCCAGACATAAAAACATTTAAAGACAGCAGTGTTCCAGATGGGAGATGAAAGTCTGCAGGGTGCAGTGGGACCCAGAAGAGGGAAGCAGGCAGTTCTGTCTGGCATAGCAGGATACCAAGTGGTAGTTGAGGAAATATTTTCTAGACAGGGTCATTCTTTTTGTGAGTCTCACTTTGTGGTTCAAGCCAGCCTTGAATTCACTAAGTAGGCCAGGCTGTCCTCAAACTTGTGGCAGTTCTCCTGCCTCAGCCACCTGAGTGCTGGGGTTACAAGTGTGTGCCAGCACGCCTGGCTACTAGATAGGGTTATTCTTTTTTAGTTTTTTTTTTTTTTGAGACAGGGTCTTTCTTTGTGGTTCAGGCTGGCCCTGAGCTCAGCCTCAAACTCACATCATAGCAATCCTCCTGCCTCTGCCTCCCGAATTTTGGGATTACAGGCGTGAGCCACCACGCCCGGCACTGTGGTATGTGGTACTGATTGCTGCTGGGTGTGAGTCTCCACGCCCAGTATGTATGTGGTTACCGGGGATCAGGGGATCGAACCCGGGTCCTTGCGCTTGCAAGACAGGCGCCGGAACCACTGAGCTAAATCCCCGGCCCGATAGGGTTATTCTTTTTTCCTTTAGTTTTTTTGAGACAGGGTCTCGCCCTGTAGTTCAGGCTGCTCCTGAACTCAGCAATCCTCCTATCTCTGCCTCCTGAGTGCTGGGATTACAAGTGTGAGCCACCTGCTGGTGGGTGTGAGTCACCACGCGTGGCATTGTTGTATGGGGTTACCTGGGATCGAACCCTGGGCTCTTGCACTTACAAGGCAGGTGCTGGAACCACTGATCTGAATCCCCGGCCCTAGACACGGTTATTCTTAAAGAGGAAAAATCTGAATAGGTTTTCCTTGGGTGGCCAAAAGGTTGACATAGAACTGATAACTTATAAAGAATTCACTCCCAAACTGGCGCAGAAAAAGGCCGTTTCCCATCAGAGCAAATCATCTTACACAATAAGTATATAAAGCTTCTTTTAGAAAGGTTGCTTTCCAGCTGGGTAGAGTGGAACATCCATGTAATCCTAGCACTCTGGGAGGCTGAGACAGGAGAATGATGACTTAGCAGTTTATTCTGTCTCAGAATAAAAGGGAAGAAACTGCAGGTATAGTTCAGTGTGAAACTCTTGGGTTTGACTCAGTACAGCAAAAGCAAAAACAAAACTCTTCTATCCAAAGTGATTGAGAACTCAAGTTTTAGTACTTGCAATAAGAAGCCTTCAGCTGGACGCAGATCACACATCTAAGTGTACTTTTAGTTTTGTGCTGGGGAAAAGCCAGGGCCTCACAGAAGCTGAAGTGTATGTCCTAGCAGTGAGCTACATGCCTGGCCCTATAAATGAAATTTCAGTGTGATTCTGTGTCACACATAGAACTGAACTTTTGTTGTAATTGTACATTCCACATTATGCCAAGCATACTCACGTTAGTAGTTATGATCATATTCTTTTTTAAAAAAATCTTTATTGGTACATTATGAATACACATCATCATCACTTTCAACATTGAGAGTTTGTATCAGAATGTGACATGACTTGATTCTCATTTTTCCCCATTCCCCCCACCCTGCCACCCCCACCCCCTATATACATAATCTTTGTTTCCTTTTTTCTTTATTATTATGGCATTCATTTCCCCCTTGTTATTTACGTAACCCTACACTCTCGTCCCTTTTAAATATTTTCTATTTCACAATATCAATTCATTTACAACTTCATTTTCTCATACCAGAGAAAAGATACGATATTTACACATCTGTCACCTTTTTATTTCGCTTATGAGGATGTCCTCAAGGCACATCCATTTGAGTATGAATGACTCAATCTTACCACTTTTAATGGCAGAGTAATACTACATTCTATAAAAGGACCACATCTTCTCTATCCGGTCTCCAGTTGATGGACATTTGGATTGTTTCCAAGATTTAGCAATCACAAACTAAGCTGCTATAAACATGGCTGCACATATGTTACTGTGATATGAGTCTTTTAATTCCTTTGTGTATACACCTAGCAGAGCGATGGCTGGGTCAAATGGGACCTCCAATCCTAGCTTTTTAAGGAATCTCCACACTGATTTCCACAGAGGTTGTTCAAGTCTACATTTCCTACCAACAGTGGAAAAGGGTTCCTTTTTCTCCACAGCCTTGCCAACATTTGTTGCTGGCTAATTCTGAAATAGCAGCCATTCTTTGTGGAGTGAGATGAAATCTCAGTGTTGTTTTCATCTGCATCTCTCGAATGACCAATGATGTTGAGCATTTCTTCATATACTTCTTAGCTGCTCTTACTTCTTCCCCTGAAAAGTATCTGTTCATTTCAGATGTCCATTTTTGAATTGGGTCTTTCAATTTGGGGGGGCTGATTTTTTTAAGCTCTTTATATATTCTAGATAGCTCTTTGTACGATCATATTCTTGTATTAAATCTTCCTTTTTGTTTTGTTTAGCCTCTACAGCTTTTCTTGCTGATAGCCAGCCTCCAAACCGCAAAGCCCTTGCTGTGTATCCTGTTTTCCTATTCTACTTTGTCATCAGTTGGATGATTCTCACTTTCACTCCTCAGTAAATTGGGAGACTAATTTACAATTGGTGAACTGAAGACTCATCGGAAGGATGCACTTCACTGTGGGAGCTCTGACATTAGCCTTTTGTGAATTTTGGGGAGTTATTAAAAGGGAGCCATACAGCACTGTTGCCACTTATGTAAGAAACTGGTATTTGCAAGGCTATCCTTTCCCTCTTAATGTCATTTCTCTCAAGTACACGTGCGTACTACACACAGTATAATGCTTCCTTAGGGCGTGAATTCACCGGTCCATTAATGACTTGGGAAGCACATCCCACCCGTAGAATAGAGTTGATGACCATTTCCAGCTTTGAGAATGTCAGCTCAGGCGCAGCTTTTAAACACATTGCCTTATGAATATTAGAATATGCCTCATCATAAATAAGAATGAGTAATCTGTATCCATTTACTTTTATTTCCCTCTTTCGAGTTTAAAAAGACAATGGCAGAGATTAGGGAGGGGGTTCAGGGATGTAGGAGGAGAAAACATGCTAGCTATTAGTCAGATTTTGATCAGAGGAAATTTTGTATTTGCTTTAAAAAAAGAGCAAAGAACATCTAAAGAGTCAGCCTCTGTTCTTTTTGTATAGTCACCTTTCTGTCATGCTTTACAGCAAGCACTTGCAGTTAGCTCTCTAGTTTTTAATTTTTTTTTTTTTTTGAGATAGGATCTTGCTGAGTAGTCTAAGTTGGCCTCAAACTCACTGTGTAGCACAGACTACCCTCCACATTCCTGGTGATCCTCCTGCCACTCCTGAGTGCTGGAATTCTAGGAGTATGCTACCACAATCAGCTTTTAGTTTTCAGCTTTGCTTCCTAGTTCTGCATATACACTGTAAGATGTTAGTAGTTGACATGTAATTCTCCTTTGACTAAAAGTCCAATGTTAGGGCATATCTAAGTAGAAGACCTTAGACATTTAGGTTAGTAGAACTCTAATGTGTATTATAATGAGATTCCCTTCTCTTAAGATACAGCATTTGGGACACAGCTTACCAAGAAGAGACTCTTCATTATTTGTGTAGTTCGGCCTCTGACTAAAACTCAAGCTAAATCAGAAGTGAGCATGGAGAGATTTGGCGTTTTGATGGCTGGTTCACAGCAGATTAGGCATAACATAAGAGGAGTTGGGTTTATAGCTGCTGCCTTTATAGAGTGGGCTTAGCAATGTTTTCATTAGGTGTGTTTTTGGGGTTGGGAAATAATTTTATTTTCTGGGTTTCAGCTTTATTAGTAAATAAAGCTGATTAGCTCTCTTTTAGACAGATACATTTTGCACATGTGCACCTACTTGTACTCTGAAATATTTATGCACAAAGTGTGAAGGCTTTTCAGGGAGCAGAGAGTCTGGGACAGGCTGATGCTGAGCTAAACAGGGCTCCTAAGGTGATATGAGCCATTGCCTTAAGGAGTCAGGCAGAAAATTCATTGTAAATATGCAGTTACTTATAAAGATAAAAATTTCTTATTCCACATTCTTTCCTTGGCATAGAGTTTAAATATTTATTCGTTTTGTATTTAAAGACTACCTACATATAAATACATAATTCTCGGAATATAATTTCTCCGTCTCCAGATTAACCAAGGAAACAATACTAGGCAAAAGGATTCTTGTAGTGATACTCAATTATAAAGGATTATAGAGTCAGTTCATCTGTTCCAGCCTTGTCTAGATTTTCTTTTTGAGATGTATTATATCCATTGCAATTTCAGGTAAACCTTTGTAAGAACAAACGCAGTATTTCAGTCTTACCTTACCTTCAGTCTTACCAGCTTAAGATTGGTAAGGAAAATGTGTTGAAACTGATTCTAATTTTGAAATTGTTTCTAAATCATCCATTTCAGTTATCTGAAATTTTCTAATGTCCCAAAGACCTCTCTCTCTCCCAAAATTACTTTGTAGTCTGCCCAAATGGTTATAATGAAAAATTAAAGGAGTAATCACATTTCTAAAAGGAAATGAAGACTACCAAAGTTTACTCAGGTGAAATATTCGATTAAAAATTCCTATGGCCCCAACTTGGAGAGTTTGTGCACCGGGTGTGTGGGTTTTACATATTGCAACTAAGGTGGCTTGTTCTATGTATTAATCTGTTGCTTTTGGCTGACTTGGCAAGTGTCTAATGGTTAAAAAGAAGATTTAGGTCCGAGGATGGTGGCTCAGTGGCAGAGCAGTTGCCTTGCATATGTGATGCCCTGCGTTAATCCTTAGCACCAAAGAGAGAGAGAGAAGGTAGACAAATTGTAGGTTTAATTATTTTGTTTCTGAAAGTGAATGGCCAGTTGGAAGATATAAATAAAATATATTTTTCAATATATGCAAAAAGTGCGTTGCTTTGTGTGACAGAAGACTCGAGTGTCTAGAAGTCGTAACCCTTTGTACATCTTTTCCTAATTTGCTGTACAGACACATGGCTGGTTATAGAAATGGGACCAGAAGGGCAGGACACTCCTACAGATGAAATTCTGATGTAGGAATTGGGGTGTTCCATACTTCAAATGAGATATAGTGTGGAGACATGATTGTAGAGCATGGGGCATCTCGCTGCCATGAATGCTTTCCTGCTGTTCCACTTCTGAGACTGAAATTGTGATTTTTGGGTTCTTTAGCAATAGAAAGGGTGGTGACTTGCTTTCGTTTCTGTTCAAAGTGTAAAAACTCAGTTGGTGACAGCATATTTGTACGGGATGGTCTGAAAAGTCAACCATTAAGTCTTTTGCCTAAGTTTCTTATGTGAGTTAAATTTGATCTTTTCATTGTGGTGAGATTTTTCTGCTGTTGGGACAAGGTCATAAGGCATGGGACTGGTAAGCATTTTACTGTTAACTTTTAAAAATACAAAATATGCTCCAAAATGTGCTTAGAATGCTAGCTAGCAAGCCTGTATTGGGAGATTTAATTGTGTACTTTATATAGTCTACCGACTTACTGGATTTGGACTGCCTGTTTATTCCTGGAGATGAAAATATGTCACTTCAAATTTGTGAGTAACATCAACTCGTTGGAATTTATCTAAAGCATCTCATGATTTATTAAGGCATCCACTGCATGCAGCTATTTTAGTCCAGTGTGAAACACTGACACTGTAATTCTTAGCGCTGTTCGTTTCTGAGACATTTGGATGGAAATAAATGTATGAATGTTAATCCATGTATATAAATTAGAAATACTTTTCTAGGTTCTCTGGGCTTTTATTAAAAAAGACTTTCTAGGTACTTAGGCTATAGAATGGCAACATTAATAAAATAATATTAATAATAGTTAATAACATTGGGTACTTACTGTGTACCAGGCACTATTCTATTTTTTTAGGAATTTTTATAACAGCTTTATTGAGATATACTTTGCCATGAAATCCACCCTTTTAAAGTGTACAATTCAGTGTTTTTTTAGTATGTTCATGAATTTGCACAAGCATCAGCACTGTCTAATTTTAGAACCTCTTCATAGCATAGAGAGGTCTGGTCCCATGAGCAGTCACTTCCATCCCGTCCCCCTCAGCCCGGCAGCCTCTCTTCTGGTTTCTCTCTTGATTTACCCAGCTCTGTTCTTCAGTACTTTGCGCATTTTCTCTACTGCTTGGCATCAAGTGCTACACTTCTCCTTTTAGAAGTAGGAAATTAAAGCACAGAAAGGTCAAGTAAATATCCCAGGGTCACAAAGTAAATTAGCTTATGATGCAAATGACACATTAGATGAGAGAATAGTAGGACACAGTTTTGAATTGCGTTTGTTATGGACATGAACACACCCCCATGAAATGTCCCCTTGTTAACAGCCTTTGCAAGCTGGAACTGACTGGAGGTAAATAATTTTCCTGAATAATTTCAGGAATACTGCATATCAGTAGCATCTAAAAAGCTCACAAATGCCCTTGTATGTTGGGAAGAGTTAGGATTGCTCCCCTGACCCCTCCTTGAACCCTTTTCTCTCCCCCTCCCAGTGGCCACCACACACATACATCCCTTTTTCTTGAAATCTGAAGAGTCACTGAAGAGTTCTGGTTCTCCCAGAGGGATGGTTAATGCACCAAAGTATAGCTTGTCTGCTTAGATATGCATAGTGAAGGGGGGCGTCTGGTCACTTACACTGAGGGATGTTTTGAAGACTTAGGCACGCATTCATGTGAGAAGAAAATAGGTGACCTGTTTGTTGGGATTAAAATAGGTGCTTAGGAAGAAATGACAGAGTAAAGACCAACTCCCTTATCGAAATCGGTGTCCTCTGGTAGGAAGTAGCCGCGGCTGCTTTTGTCCCCTCTTGAGGAGCCTTTGTACTCTGGTAGTCTCTTGGTCCTCTGCAGTACTCCACCTTAACCTGGAACTCTCCTGTGAATGTTAGACCTGTGACAAGAGGAAACCCATACGTTTGTGAATGTTCAATGTGTAAATAAAAAAACTAGAGGAGAATTTGTGTGTGCCTGTCCTTGCACTGAATCTCTGCAGCATACAACTGCGTGGTTGCAGATACACTTATTGTCATCAGACAGCACAGAATGCTGTAGAATTATACGGAGAGCAAGTTAGAAAAGGCAGTTACATTCATTGACCAAATACTGTATGCCAGACATTTTACAAGCGTTTTGTAAACACTACTCCTCTAATCACAAGCGTCTTTGTAATTTAATACTCTGCAAAATCCCATAAACAGCTGAAAGACAAGAATGAAGAAAGGTTTATTACTTGGAGCAAGTAAAGAAAGCACTGGGAATAGTGTCCAAAGCAGTCTCCCCAAGCAAGCAGCCTTTAACAGGGCAGAACTTATTCCTACAGGAAGGACTGCATGTGGAGGTGAGCATTCTTTTTTTTTTTAGGTTTTTTTGAGACAGGGTCTCGCTTTTGTGGTTCAGGCTGGCCCCGAGCTCAGCCTCAAACTCACATCACAATCCTCCTGCCTCTGCCTCCCAAGTGCTGGGATTACAGGCGTGAGCCACCACGCCCGGCACTGTGGTATGTGGTACTGGTTGCTGCTGGGTTGAGTCTCCACACCCAGTATTGTTATGTGGTTACCGGG